>QNGE01000890.1:149064-160298 GCA_008508345.1 Paragonimus westermani
TGTGTGTGTGTGTGTGTGTGTGTGTGTGTGCGTAATCAACTGAGATCATTACATTTAATATTATTGAAGAGATAATTAGCAACCGATTATTTTTAACGAGTTACTGAAAGAAAGACATTGACAAATTTTGGCAGACAGTGTGCAACAGTAAAAATGGCTCACACACAACATGTTGCGGGCGCTTCGTGGGGGACTGATAAACTAAGGTTGGATAAGTGACAACAAGCGGCCAGTAGCCGTCATGTAGAGCGTCACAATTCTAAATTTTGAGAGTTATTTTCTGATTTGATTGTACACAGGCATACTTCATCAAATTAACTCTGAATCTTTGAACAGCTAGGATTCTAATTTCCCCATACTGATTGCACAGCTCGATGATTTCCGTCAGTCCGCCCATGAGAGCTCTGCGTTCATTGTTGCTCTATCCACTGTAGTCGTTTCATCGAATTAAACGAACACAGGTTGTGTAAGCAGCTGACTGCATACGTAGGGTTGGATTGGCAGGTCACACAAGACAATCGCACCTTAACTTCAACTACGCTAACTCAGCTTTGTTGGTGAATATCACTTGTGTTCAACTGGTGGTGTTAAAGTGGTCTTCTGGTTTGTGCAGCCAGTTTTATGACGTAATTCGTAGTGACTTAGTGAGAGGAGCTTTAGACCATGAAGCTAGTCAATAAGTTCAGTTGGTTTGCCTCACAACACCTTTACCTGCGAGTATTGATTGATGGAAACAACTGAAAGCAATCCAATACTTTAGTTACACCGCTGAACATACGTAGGAGGTCCTCGGAAACCGGACAAGCATACTGCGGGCTTGAGTCAAGTTAGTTTCGTTTTGTAACTTACTTACGGTGTTTGTCTACATGGTTCACTTCTCACGCTAAAGACAGTTCTGAGACTACCTTGGTAGCCCATTCTTGAAAGAAGACTGACAAAGATACTATCGCATTCTGCACCGTCGGTATTCTAAGGAGGTGCATGATAAAGTTAACTGATAACCGATGTGGTGGTCACGTACCGTGAAATTTCATCAGATTTCATTCGATCCGTTGAGTATCTGTGATCGACGTTTTACATAAGTTACTTCAACGAACGCCAGTGAACAACAGCTACCGGTACATACCGAGAGGATGGTGAGAAGAGACAGAACATACGCTCTCGACTTGGCAGGTAAAGGCACCATCAAGTAGTGTTGAGTGAGAGGTTTATGACCCGATTTGAGTTAGGTGTGTGCCAGTGTAAAATCTTGCACAATAATGGAGATCCAGTGTGATGTTTCCTGCCTCTCGCTACAATCCGCTTAGCTTAAACCTTTTCGCAGTTATACTCGAGAGACATTTTGAGTCATTCCATACGGACATTACGTTGCGGACATAAGTTAGAGGATAAACTAACCTGGGACAGGATTAGTCCTGGAGAATTCAGTAAAGTTTATCTTTATGGCTATAACATGTGAAGCATACGTGTCTCCCAAACGCCGTTTACTGTTTCGTTTGAGACTGTGTCTATTATGTCTGTTCTATCTTTGTCTGGTTCTTCCGTAAAATAAGATTGTCATCTACTATGAAATTGTATATCTGAGGGCCAGTCGCTGCCAAAGTTGTGACAGTCTAGTGAGTCAGCCTGTCTCATGGTACCTCATTTTATTGTTGGCAATGCTAGAATATGACAAACGTAATTTCCAAATTGGTGAGTGGGAACAGTTTATAGACGATGCGCATAACGATGTTGTGAAGTACAGTTTTTGAAAGATCATCGGATCACTTCATACGCCTCAAGCAACTTACCGGTACACTTAGATAGTTGTCTACAAACACGACACTAATCGTTGTTTGTAAGTTAAACCCTACCCAGCTGACAGTAAACGTACTTTCAGCTCACATAATTCTGCTTAGCATCCACTTCTTGGCTTGTGTGTGAAGCAGATGATTCTAATCGATCGGTTCAGTGCAAACAAATTTCAAACGGATCATCAATGAACGGTACACTTGAATAGTACCATTATTGATTTGACCCACAGAGCATCACATGTGTATCCGTAACCCATGCAAATGTGCAACGGCTGGATGCTGTTTGCACTAAAAGACGACCACCGACTGCCAGCAGAGTAAAACGGCAACCGATTACTAAGTTGGACGAAAAAAATAGGGGTGTAGACAATGTCATAAAATAAATCCTCAACAGCATTAAGTACTTTGTAACTGATTCAACTAACTACATTTCTAACACAAATTTCTACTATTCATTGCAGCAAAGAAAGTAATGACAAGGACTTACAACTAATCCGACTGAACGGCCGAATCGAATGCGAAAAATAGTTAGTGGGTGCCAGTACAGAGGGAGTTTAGGTAGAGTGTTGATGAGCAGTCCTTTGTCAGCATTCAGTCCAAAAATCACTAGTAAGGGCCAATGTGTTTGCACCTAAAGGCCTGACAATAAGCTGCAGCTCAAAGTATGAAATTTTCATCAGATAATCAAGTCAGTCCCAAGTGAGCTACCAAATGTAAAAGGAGCATATAGTTCACTGCGTTCGACCTATGTCACCATATGGTATCGACATACTTGAGATGCTCATAGCAGATGGGCAGCGTGGTACATTGGTCACGTAGTTCTGAGTGGATTTCGACCAAGGGGACAGCACAGACGTGGTTTCACGCAGCCCAGCCACACACGGCGTCACTTTGCGACCTGGATTTCGGACAGACTTGATTGGCTCTCTCCCTGTGCCACAGCCGATAAATCGATTAACCCGAGTCCGTCTGTAAAAAAGGTGGGCGACTGTCGGAACTTTTTTCAGTTTGTCTGTACCATCGCACATCCCCACTGGCGTGATGGCTTCAGCACGCACCAGTCACATGACTCAGTATTTGCTTTTCGAATCCTTACCGAGCCTCTGCATCACAAGCATATGAACACATCATGCAACGTACACACCATCGGGGTTGAGTGATTACAACGGGCAAGCCGGTTACCGAGATCTCTGCTCAGACGGCTGATCGTCTGCCATAGCTTGGAGGTGTCTGGTCTGAGGAGCACTTTAGGCATACAGCTGAAGACCATCCAGGCGGAGATTAGCAATGGCACAGAACCCTGCTGTCCAATCAGGAAAACCGCTACAGCTTGCAGTCGGTCGGCCAGTAGGGAGCTGTATTCGTTATCATAGCCATAAAGAGCAATCGCTCCTGGATAGTCGTTGCATTTTCGGGAATCCACTTTTCGTTGTCCACACACTACTCCCATACTTTCCCACCCTGTTTCTGCTTGCCTTGAAATCAACCATCTGGATGGTCCCAGTACGTACCTCTTCATACCTCTTTTGAACTGACGCGATCTAGTCATAATCAATGGTCAGTTGGTCGATGAACAAACACTGACAACTGAATTACCCACTCGAATGCCCGAGTGCATGAGCTGTGCAGAATGTGGTTACTAGCTCTGTAAAGAGGCTGCTGGGTTTAGGCCATAGAACAAGACTACTGACATGGGATTAATGTGCACTGAAGTTGCCACCGTAGCTGGGTCAAAGGCATTTACTCTAGAACAGGCTTCTAGGCGCAGTGTTCCTTTTGCGAGCGTACACCATCGGTTTCCTTTCTGGAATTTTGGGAGTTTTTAGAAGGGGTAATGCATTTTGGTCTTATATGCAAACTCATTCACTACGCCTTGCCTGATAATTGGAAACAATTATTTTGCCTTGTTACTATCAAGTTTTATTGCACGTTGCTTATAAAACAAGGGTAGAGTTAGCTACTTTTTCTCACAGACTGAAATCAGTTCGCAAATATCATGAAGAACAATCGAGATAATTGATCTGTAGGAGGTAACGCATTTCTTTCGAGCCCAGTGACCGCGACCACGTGATCCAGTGGACAAGTGTGTGGAATAACATTTACCCAGAGGTCAAAGATTCGGCCGCATTGCATACGTAATGCCAATGCGATCCTACACGCTCAAAACAGTTGTCTACCAGTTCGCAAAAAGTCCATGGGACCAAATGCTGCAAACTCGGTTATTTCGCGAAACATTGTGTTATTTGTCGCTGTGTAATACAACTATCGGAACATCGCTTTGTGTGTGGCATCTTAGTTTGATAGTTTTCGAGCAAAATCACTAGAGCACTACTGATTTAACGCTTCCACTGATACGGACATCCCAGTGTCCCCCGTTTGTTAGCATATCGCAGAGTTAGGCATGACGTTCACCTAGCTGATATTGAACACCAAACGTGTTTTCAATTCCGTCCACTTTTGCGCAGACATCTCTTGGCTTCGGCGTGCCCTAAACGACACGTGCAGGACGGGGTAGACAGAGCACCCTGGCCGGGTTAAAAGAGCTCCACTTGTCTCAGTGAAAATGCAAGACCTGATCTGTCAGAACTTCAAAGTGTAGGAGAGTTGCATAAGCATCTGTGCCAGTGCAACTAAATTACGTGGCAAAATCGATGAATCTAAACTCATTTGCCACATCTGTGTATACATGTGTTAAAATGATCAACAGATTATGTTCACCTACAGATTCCCGTTGGTTACATGCATTTGTTGGGACTCCCACTGCTCACTTCAGAGCTAGGTCACAACAAGTGAAGGCACATGTGCCTCTGGCACGTGCTGTCTAGCGGGAGTTGTCTCGACTCACTTCACAAATTAGCGATAAACAGACATACCACAGGGCCATAGGACAAGTACACAGCTCTAACGATTTGCGACTGTCAATATTTCAGACATGTTCTGTGTGCCGACGCCGTTTCTACACAGGATTTCTACCTACTATTTTCCAGTTAGTTTTCTCATTGACAGAGGAAAAGCTGGGCTTCCAGGTTTGCTGCTGGGTGGAGAAGAGTAACTGTGTAACTTATACGCATAGACATTGTAGCCGAATCATGTATCATCAGCTAACATATCACAGGGTGCAAAAACACCATGAACGTACCCGTCTCCCACATACACCCGAACACACATCGGTTAGTTCTAAAAGTGGTTGCATGTTGGCACTTCAGTTCACTCCATCAGTGCGGAACAACATACTGTGACAGTCTGTCCAACAGGCCGCACGAAAATCAGGTAGTGTCAGATAGCGAAACTGCATAGCAATTCCCGAACATTAAAAAGTTTTCGAATGATCCGTTGGTTGGAGAAGATTAACAAACACCGAATTGAAATTTTGAATAGTTGCACCGCCGCGGAACTGTGCCGTGGTATCACACTCAGTGCATTTGTGAACCAGTGAGAGAGCAGTTTGTCCTAAAACGGCTACAAACTGCAGCCCAGTGAAGCCTGTGAACACGGTCCCCCAGGGTATCAGCTGAGTAAGCCAGCGATCGATCGGTTGATTGAAAGATTGATTGTATAGTCGAAAACGATAGCTAACTAACACGATCTTAACCAGTTGGAACATTACCAACTAGATGCATTCGTGTACAGACCGTCTGACAGTGCCGCCGTTTTTTAACATTCACTCAGACTGAACACATGTCACCGGCAAATTAATCATAATAAACAAACTGTCCGAGAGCAACTGTCGGTGTGCCGGTTTCATGAGTGTCATCATGTGTTTTGGAGTGGTTCTGTGCTATAAAGCTCGCATCAATTCTAAGGGTTTTTATGATTCGTAGGTATCCAATGATGTCACTAGATAAAACATTTTCTTGGCAAGTGTTCTTTAGAAACATTCATCACATTTCAAACACAATAGAATTACCAGTGTTGGTTGTACAATCCATTCTAACTGCAGCACGCACTTATTCAACAGAGCAATATTTGGGTAGTCACAGAACCTCTGTCGAATATCTAACTAGGACGTCCTACCCGCAAAAGTGCGTACTGTTGCGTTCGCACGTTTGGGTAAATGTGGTGGAAATCTCGATTCACCGATTATCCGAACCCCGACACAACAGAAGATCTGACGAACTGCCAATCCAAATATCGCGTTAAAGATACAACATCAGGATTGGACGAACGGTCTGTGTTGTGCCTCCAGATATTCGCCAATTCATCTGTCCCTTATTCAACCAATTAACATACAGTTTATGATTTTGCATGTGCTAATAAGATCAGCCATTGACAGGCTGTGAGTTCTTTAATACTGTTGCACATCCATAAATTTGGCGTCTCAGTTCATGAATAACAACTGCTTACTGCTACCAGTACCAGGTCTTCTCCTCATTACTTGCGTGGGAGGTATCAATTCAAGTACGATTCCTAGCGCCATTCGCAGTCCCTAATTCCGAGTATCACAGTCAAGTCCACGGATTGAAACCACACGAAATTCAGATTCGCATCAACACAACTATGGTTAGTTTGTCGGTCGAGTATTTACATGCCAATTGATGTATTCATGAGTACATTTTACTGTCGGTTCGATAAAATGGGTACTTATCTTCATGAAAAAGTGATCTACCTTAGCTAGATAAAAAACTGATTCTAAGTGAATGGGGCTCAATAGCACTGTCTCCGTCTAAGATACTTATGGGTTATGAACAGGTCAACGGGATATTCAGTTTGGCTGTTCAATAGATGTCAAGTCAACTCTAAGTTCTGTGTCGCAATCATTATGAGCGTATGTGAGGGACTGTCCTCATGATGATGTCCCAAATGTTGACGGCCCAGTGCACGAGTTATTTGATTCAGAATGTAATATTTAACGCCTTAACATGTATAAAAATTTCTAGTTCTCTTGAAAAACAGCACCCAACGAAGGAGCACGTTTTCAGTACTGTATCGCCAAACAGTTAAATGATACGTTCTGACCACTTCAGATCACAGAAATTGACCTGTACTGCCCAGTTCGTTTGAGCTCCAAAGTTTCATGTTTAGGCGTTTGGACCCTTTTGACCCAGCCCATTCACCCGCTTAAAAGCTCCTTGTTCCGTGCGTTATATTGCTTCGCAAGACATGATAAAACCAACCTCCTCTGATAATCAGTAATGACCCCATCTGCTACCCCGACGTGATGGTCGAGCTTAATTAAAGCGGTGGTTAGAAGAGTTACGCCAAGAAAACCGATGAACAGAGACGCTTGGACGTTCGCACGCTTTAACAGTCCCCATTAACTAACACTGTCAAGAGTGAAACTGGATATCTGCTGTCTCTAAAACAGGCATTAGCGATCATAATATTGTTATTCGTTGAAATTAGTCCTTGGCTATTGATCAGGTTACATTTTAGGATCGCAATTGCCCACGTTGCTCAATTTCACGGTGAAGCCAGGCTGGTGATTATTCAGGGTTATAAGACGGAACAAGGCCTGTTCAATTAGTTCAGTAAGAGATCACATGTGCACTCTTCTCTTTTAGGGTTTCAATCAATATAGATGATAAGTACGTCACATATGTCCAGACAGACAGTAGTTCTGATGCGTTCAAGGATGCCTTAATTAAACTTCCGAGACAGCCAGTTAATGTGCATTGTTTGTAGGGTCACACAACGTAATCGATTTATTCCTGAAAATAGGTGACTGGTAACATTTAGTTTCCATTGGTGGCCTGTTGCATTTTCGCACGTCACCTGGACTGTAGATATAGATCACCCTATTCTAATAGAGAGATCGGAAATGAGTCACATGCAGATAGACCTCGTAAAACTCTGATACTGATGCGAATTGACAATATCGTCGTCAAAAGCTGGTAGTAACCTTACTTTTAAAGTTTTCGTTCATTTGGGAGCGTTCTATCAGTGAAGTGCCAACACCACGCACACGTTGTCTGCGTACGCACACCTGTAGTGCAACATACAGCTTCTCGCAGAAATCATATGACAGTTCTCAAAGTCGAGAAGAGCAAGGATTAGAAGCGGTTTATGGGAAACCTGTAGTTATGCTGTGCACGATGTGTCACCAGATACTGTGTCAACGGTACTACCGACAATATATTAACACAGCCATGCAAAGCAGTGTTTGGGTTCGTTGTTCCATATTTTCACATACCATTAATGGTTGTTTTACAGTGAACGCCTTCTAAGGTTTAACTTGTTTCGCGACCACAGCAACTTTTGGCGTGACGAATGTGAGAATGAAGACACCCTGACAGTAGCCGTTCGAGGAGGAGTTTGAGAACGGGACCAAGACGGTTGGAGTCTAGGTTGATCTTGAGAAGCTGGCTGCCATGCGGACGTTGGTGAAGGGCAGGGCGAAGTAGGTGTAAGGCGCAAAGTAAAGTGAGCCTGCGGAGATGGAGTGGGCTGCTGCGAAGGAGGAGCCGATGGCTGCGTCTGACAACCCGGCCGACAGTCAGGAGACCACACCGCGATTCATGGAGGCTAGGCTAGGACAACGAACGGGTTTGTTTGTGTTCGACGCCAATCTGCAAGGAGTACTGGACAAAGCACTACTAGAATTGGATCAAGAATGAAAACGCCAGTTGTTGAAGGTCTCCCGATGGCGGCTCACGAACAAGTCCACATTTTCTTCGTTACCTGGTGTATGGACCTTGGTGGGGTTGCGAAGATGACGAGGGAGATTGGAGCTATGTTCGTAGCTTCAGTAGATGTGAATGACAATACGGAAACAAGACGCAGAACCGACATTTATGATGATCATAACTGTTGGATTTTCGGGACACTGTTCACCTTTCGATGCCTGGTGATTCAGTTGATAAATATATTGGATAATGTGACAGTATGTGGGGATGACATTATGGCATAGAGCAAAAAGGTGGAGCAAGCTGACCATCTCGATGCTGTCTTAAAACAAACTAAGGACACTGGTTTGTGGACTGATACTGGTAAGTCGTAATTCAGATGGTCATCGATGGGGCTACTGGACACAAGCGTAGTCACGATAAAATCAGACCACTGCCCGAGAAAATAATGACAGTTAAAGAAATCTTGTCATCGAATTCTAAGGACACGCTGAGACAGTTCTTGGGTCCAGCGGGGTACAACGGTCGATTAGTGGAAAATTTTCATTCCATTACGTCACGACTGTACGAATCAGGGACCGTACTTCAAAAGCGGGGAATTTCGAACAAGCTTGCAGCAACTGGGAATCAGACGCATCCGAACGACACCATATCACCTGCAGACAAATGGGCTCACCGAACATAGCAACTGCACAAACAAAGAATGATTATCAGCCAAGGGAAGCGACTGGTAGTCGGCAGTACTACGAGTATTGCCGACCTACCGTCCGTCTGTTCAGGCTTGCGCGACGAACTCTCCACCTCACCTGATGTACAGTAGAGCCCCTCGACTTCCAGTGGATCAAGACACCGAAATATGGCCACAGTGCACTGGCTGTGTCAGATAAGTGATTACCGGAAGACGCAGAACCAAAGGAAATTGGAAGCATCGCAGGCACACAAAAGGATAATCGGTAGCTCAACAGCTTGGTAAAGCTAGAACGTTTAATACAAGAGAAAGAGTGGAAGTGAAACATGAGCGTGCGGGGACCTTGCGTAAGGACCGTGTAGAAAATCTAACGAGAGCTGTTTGTACTATTTCGCATCGATTCGTAAACGAATTTCGTGTTACTATGATTTAGCAGCGTAACTAATAACGCCGCACGCTATTCTGACCACAGCCTCAATCACAGCATTGTTGCTACCACGTAAGCACTAGTTCTGAACTTGAGCAAACCACATTTAGATTTACTAGTGTTTGCCTCAAATTACTTGAATTACCTATAAACGACACATTAATGAGGAAATATACAAAAGAGATGAGTTGCAAAGTCACAGGCTTCCACATGGATCTGCTAAGAGGCTTGGCATGATTAATAGCAGTTCCTTCGGGTTGAGCAAGCTGATTCCGCTGTCGACGATGCAGCTGGTGTACTTATCAGCGAAGATTGCCTGTAGGAAAGTATTTGAATGTAGTGAACCCCTGCAACCAGACGCATTCTTTCAGCTATTCCCTTCAAATATGGTGGTGGGATGGATGATGGTTTCTGAAACCCAGAAAGGACCAAAGTTAAGGAGAACAGGTAAGTTCCTGACTAATTTACTGGTGTTTCCACCATGTTTTCGCTTTTGGCTCACGTTGGAGCATCAACGTTGCTCTTTTCAGCTAACAGTCAGTTGGTAACCTTGGATCTCAAGGTAGTCTTCGGGTCATCTACTAAATGTGCTCCCTGGGACCACCTCAATCGCAAAGGTATTTTATTAAAATACTGTGTGGAATATTTCGTGCTCACTCTACGGTCGTAGTGTACATTTATTGGCATCCCTCTGGAGCGCTTCATATAAAAGTTGTTTGACAGGAGTGTCCGATCTCTCCATTCCTACACAATTAGGAGACAGGAGCTATTCAGGACGGGACGTCCAAATTTTTCGACGATCTCAAAAAGAACCTCCTGCCATGTAGTTAATTGACTGATGAGTGTGCAGATTACTTCTGTTGCAGGTAATTTGTGTACCACACTGATATTGACGGTTTGGATCTTGTGCGCTGTGTAACTTCGGAGAGTAAAATTTTGCAATAAGACCAAGACGATCCTTATCCTATTTTAACCTTGAAGAAAAAGCAGCTTGACAGCGTCGCTTGTCTCGCATACTCAGGTAGTCTAATCACATTAACGTGGAATTTTGGTGACCACGTGTTTATAGAGGTAACGCAAATAATTGGTTCCTTTGGCACTTTGTCGTGTAAGGCGATCCAAAAAAGTTCCGATGTTGATTAGCGGAAAGGTTGATAATGTGACCATGCGTCAAATTGGGGTTGCACTGCACTAAGTTTCTAGTTTAATTACTTATCCCTGAAGACGAATTCACAGAGTTATTCTCCACCAAGATCATACCATCAGAATGAATTCAAACGAGAACAACTATAATAAGGAAGTATAAGCTAGAAAGTAAGCATCCAGTCAGTATATATCGGACTTCGATCGTTGGCTCGACGTTTCAACATATGCGTTTCTCTCTCTGGTGTAGCATATCCAGTAATCCTTGAATCACATGGTGGTGGTACTCGGAATTGGAGACTTCGAATAGCCCCAGAAATAATAATTGAATTGAAACCCCCCACACAAGTAGTAAGGACAGGACGTCAAACTAGTGTTGTGAATCCAAAAGGCGGACGACACAAAGGTTGCTTTACTGGAGAAACCAACACACTACTTAAGCGTCTGAGCACGACAAGAAACGGAAACACTCATTTGCACACCATACTCTTCTGAGGATACTCCAGTCGCTCTAGACACCACGTATCAGTTCCGTCGTGTAGCGAAAGCCATTATATGTCATTCTGTCCTCCAACGATCCATCCCGTATCTCTGCCGTATTTATCACGCGATTATCTCGA
>QNGE01000890.1:164283-212060 GCA_008508345.1 Paragonimus westermani
TATCAGTTCCGTCGTGTAGCGAAAGCCATCATATGTCATTCTGTCCTCCAACGATCCATCCCGTATCTCTGCCGTATTTATCACGCGATTATCTCGATCCGCGATCATCTCGAACCGCTGCTACTGAATAGTGGTGTGAGTAGTATGGTGCGACCGTATCTCCTCACTACACTAGTTACAACAAGCAGTTCCAATACACGAGACAAGAAGCCAAATTGATGGGTGTACAACAGTACTGAAGAAGTCACGATCTGTCGTTGGCTGATCGTGTTGACACATGCAAAGTCACAAACTGCAAATTCATTGGTGCAATACAAAACAAAAGAGTTAACGAATAACGGAAGGTGTAACATTGAGGCTTTTCGTCCAATCCTCATGTGGCATCTTCAACGCGACGTTTGGCACGGCCAAGTGTTTGATCTTCTATTGTGTTGATGTTTGGTTGAGCGATGAATTAAGTAGATTTTCACTATAATATTATCGCCGAGACTTGCAAGAGCAGCTTCACCTCACTGCCATTGAAGGCTGCCGATTCAAACTTCAATATGGTTCACGCTCTACCCTGCAACTACTAACCTACAATGACCAGTTGGAAAAGAATTCACTTGTGACAAATGTCCTAATATTTCTAAAAGCATCTTCGAGGTTAGAAAAGTCTGAAGGATTCACCTCAAACTAAGAGAGGATACCCTAAATCAGTATGACAACCTTATAGACGCTCCCTCTGTATTTTTTTGGATTCATCGATGTGCTATGCTCTAAAAGGAAGTAACAACGTTTACAGCACATTTTCGCAATTAGAGCGTCCAGAATATGCGCGCGATTCGTTAATCCTAGTTTTCTCAGACGAATACATGTGTGCATGTCTCTTGAGGTTGAAAACAGTCTCGGAAGATGACTGGAACTTGTCTCCAAAGCAGCCCAATAAATTGAAATGGACCCATTTGGGCAAATGTTCCTTTACTCTAGAAATCAAGCACCCCTTGGTTTTGCCCAAGTAACATTTTTTACAGTTACATATAAATTGGTAAACAAAATGTAAGGTGGTATAGACAGGCTGACCTCCTCTGATTGAAGGGACAGGCAGC
The DNA here is from genome assembly GCA_008508345.1 of Paragonimus westermani. NCBI lineage: Eukaryota > Metazoa > Platyhelminthes > Trematoda > Plagiorchiida > Troglotrematidae > Paragonimus > Paragonimus westermani. Next base: position 165,372 of record QNGE01000890.1, read on the forward strand.
TTCTGGGTTCGAGCTAATGCACAAAGTCCGGCTACGTTGAATGTCCGTTTAATCGGATTCACTAGTTATTGATTAGGTTCACGCCTGTTATAATTACCCGTAAAAGGCGATTCTGTGTAAACCTTTTTTTCTCATTGTGATCGCCTATTCGGACGGTGGTTTTGGTCTACCGTGCCTTTCTGTGTTTCTTTTGATAAACATTTGATTGCAGTAGGGGCGTGATCAACATTAGTTCCTCCGCGAGACCGTCCCCCATACAGGTTCCTCTTGCGCATGTGAATAGTGTATTCACTAGTGCGCGTTTGTGATGGACCGGCGTGAAACTACCAAAGTTCTGTAATCGACTGGATCACGTGGATTTCCTGTAGATAGCTCTTTTAATAGAACAATCGTCCCGGCGACTAATAAGTATGTCTAGAAGTGGCAAACGGTTCTCTGTCTCAAATTCATATGTTACTTTCAGGTTGGGATGACAACTACTTTAGCGCTGTACTAGGTTATCTATTGCCTGCTTGGAACGACTGTATACTACAGTAACATCAACGTAGCGTTTGTAGTATGACAGATCTGTCATGTTCGCGGGCAACTCCTGCCCAATGTTTAACATGAAAAAGCCTGTTAAGATGGGTATTAGTGGAACTCTCATAGCTCTCACGTATATTTGGCGGTAGCACCGATGAAGAAAACGGAGGCTGATGTTTTCAGCACATAACGATAAGGCTTCTCTCAGAATATCACTAGACAGAGGCAAAGTAGTGTGGCTCGCTCTATAAGAATAACAGTCGTTGAAACACGCAATCAACTAGTGTCCGCAGTCGCAAGACACGTCATGTCCATTGGTAACATTACTGAGTCAGTTTGTATATCCAGAACCCCATTACGTCACTCCAATCCAAGATACTTACGGTTTGCTGAGGCGGTCGCAATCACTCGACTGAAGCTGACCCTGTGTGACCAGAAAAAAGTGCTCGTGAACTTGACGTTTCCCTGGACTTAATGACCTTTCCTAACCCACCGATTGAATGTCCACCCTATGCCTTCGAACTGATCGATATAGAAAAACCATTCCATATTACTGTAAATTTGGTACTGATGAGTCAATACGAAATACGTGCATTTACCAGTCTTCGTCTTCTGACGATTTTTTTGGAAAAGGGAATGAGCAAAACTTATGAATCTCAAATATATTCTCGAATTTTGTACACATTACGTAAGACGACGACAAAGTTTTTCATCTATCAAAGTTGTGAGGGTGCTTTTGGATTTAATGCTGTTAAACAAACATATTTTTCGCCATTAGGTTACACATGCACGTGCTTGAATGTTTTCGTATTACGGAAAGTCAGCCAACGGTTTCTAACTGAGAACACTACTTGGGTGGGGCCGAAGCTTGCTGGTGTATTTTCTGGAAGGACAGAGTCGGTCGACTACGGAGCGTAAATCGACAAACTTAGTTAACTCTGACTCTTTTGCTGATGCCCTATATCGGTTGATATGTTATGTTCTGTTCGGATATGCTGAGGTAGAGTGGAAACGACAACTTAATGATCACTGTTTGGCTTGAGGTCCGAATGTGCAACCTCAGAACTGAAAGCTGGCCTCAGCAACGTCATCATGGACTGTGGTTCCAAGGCTAGTCAGCATCTTTAACTGGAGACTCTATTAGGCACAGTGAAGATGGTTGTACACGTACCGTGGAACTCTGTTCTTTCACAACCGTTATTTCACCCGAACCAACCCAGAGAAGGGAACGTACAAGCACAGATATTTCTCCCTCCTGTGACAACCGGTGGACCTGTTCTTCTTCCGTTTTAACACTCCGTGACTCTTCTTCTTTCTCTTCGATTCCAGTTATCGTATGACTGGGTCCCTAGCACCGTCTAGTGCATTTGTAGTGTTTCGAAAATACCAACTAGATCGTTCACGTAGTAGAATACTTGTCGTAATCTTTACACAAATTAGTATTCAATCGATGAATCAACCGATCGATCAACTAACCAACCGACCATATGTTCAATTTAGTAATCTTCAATAACATCCAAAAAGGTCCATAATGAACTTGCACGAATTTGCAGCTGTTAACCACGGATTACCACTGTTGATGACTGGCCAATGACGAACTCTCCTGCTACAGTTCTTCGTCATGTTCGTCATTCCTAACTAATATAGTCAAGCGAATAAGCCTAGTTGTCTTAAATCTATAGCACTACTAACCAACTTGTGAAACTGTTACGAAGTAACACGTCACCGCATTATCAAAACATTTCCAGTTATGATGTGAACGCTTCCAACACACTTTCGCATTCGTATCCACGCGTGCTATTCGTGTAAAACAACAGCACTTGTAATGGTAGGCAGAATGGCGTTTACCACTTCGAGCTGTGCCTCTGCCAGAAACAGCTGTATTTTCCATTGCGACCCATGTTTCGCGCTCAATGTGTGCGTGTGTGTTAATGCGGTCTTATTCCTTCGGGTTTACACTGGATACGTGGTGTGTGGGTGGAACCGCAAGTGGTGCAGCGTAAGCCAATTGCAGTGATAGTTAAGCACAGGCGTCCTTTGGCTTCGGTCACTGTGACAGGCTAATCCGAGCCGGATGCCGCCAATCGTTAATGCGTTCGCACACGAGCTCTCGAATAAGAGCCGGAATATCGAAAGTACCGAGCTAACGGACTGACATTTGAAAAGTGATAGATAATCCCACGTATTCCGCTCAAATGCGCTCCTTTCCTCGAAAAAGCGATTTTGCCCAATCAGAATGAACAGATAATCCCAGAACCATACAAACGTTACCTTCGGTATTGGTTTACCTGCTCAACTGCCATTCCGCCGTGCGGATTGGTGGCTTAGTAGCTCTAAATGCTCTTTGTAGCAACTGTCCTTTACTCTTCTGGTTCAAGGATGTCTGTAGGTCACTTCTGTGCACCATATAAATACCCTGTATTTTTCTCCCTGTCGCACACGTTTTGGAGCGGCTTTTTGCACTTGTCTTCTGACTTGGCTTGAGAGCACTTTGTGGAAACAGTCGCGTTAACTTCGGGAACGAGATTTTTCGTTTTCTTTAAGAGAAAGAGGAAAATTCAATTTCCATCAAACGCAATACTTTTCCATGGACGATCCAGCATAGCTCTCCAGGGGTTTACAATAGAAGGTGACTTGACAATACAGTCCTGACATGACCCCGAAAGACACCAAGGAAATGGGATGATGGTCGAAGGGACCCTGTTTTAAAGTGCCTTGCCAGAAGGACTCGTGGAGCAGAACAGTACGGATAAGTTTCACACCTGACCAACACAGACATCAGTGTTCTTTTAATCATTTCATCCAGCCAAATTAACCGACGCGTCCATTGTCCATGGGAGTGAAACAAGCCTCAGAGACCCAGTAGCTCCTTATGTAGTGAAGATAGACGGTCGCACCATACTACTCACACCACTATTCAGTAGCAGCATGGAGCGAAATGATCGCGGGATAAATGCGGGAGAGATACGGGAAGGATCATTGGAATGACATGACGGAACTGAGACATGGTGTCTGAAGCGACTGGAGCATCCTCAGACAATTGTGGCGTGAAAATGAGTGTTTCTGTTCGTAGTCCCGTTGAGACGCTTAAGCCGTGTATTGGTTTCCCAAATAAACAACCTCTGTGCCATCCGCCTTCTGGGTCCACAACGATTGGTGCCGTGACCAGGATCTTCATCCTCGTATCCGTCATGTGGCGAAAGCCATTGTACAATAATTAGGCCTAATACTGGCTTCTTTAGAGTAGACAACGCTGAGATCGGTCGAATTGGTCCTTTCTGTAGAGGTATCCACCACTGGACGTATTCACTTCTAAAGTGGTTTATGACAAGATAGAAATGTACCGTTTCGGCCAGTGAATATTTTATGACTAAGGAAATCATAAACTGGCTATTTGGGTGAGATTGTACATTCTCATAAAAGTTTTCCAATTGAACTGTACCATCTGTTCCCTTTGTTGATATGCTGTAATTTTCACTGGATGAGTTCAACCTCAGGGGTGCATGATAGGCATGATTCTAACACAAATTCTTGTAACAAATGAGGATATTACGTTACATTCTTGGCAAAAGCTTACTTCCTTCTCGTTATTCGGAATCTCTTTCGTTTCGAACACCCGAAATTTGATTAGCATGGCACATCATCGACTATCCAGTAATGTATAAATGGTTCGGAATCAAATGTATCAACCAGTGCCAGTATTTCCGACGCCACTTCTTCTTGGAGCAGGTCTGACACTTCGTGGTTATTGGAGATGTGTACAACTCGCCAGTCAGGAACACATGGAACGCGATTAATAAAGAGTTCGTGTAGACTAAGGCGCTTAATAGTACTGTTGTGGATCNAGTACTAAGTTGGTGAACACTAAACTGTTCAATGTAACCACTCAGCAAACCAGCCTTACCGGTCAAATACGATTCGTGTGTAGAGGATCTAACTCCTCGTCCTATCGATAAGCGTTTCCTTGGCTGAAAGCGTAACCTGACAAACTATGTGCATTCACACAACGTTATGTAGTGCATTTCCGCTTCATATGCTGGGTGTTGCTGTGTTCGGAGTAGAAAAAACGGTTTTGTATTGATCAGACAAGCATGCTGACCAGCTGTCCAGTTACTCCAGATAAAATCACATACCATTTGGTTATTTAACTGCTCACTTATTTTTTAGGTAACTTGGACATTGCGTCGGCTGTCAACTAATTCTAATTGGCTTCGAAAGACAACACCAAATTTTATAAGCCTACTAATATTCCCAGCTCTTATAACTCCATATTTCCCAATAAAGATTCGCAACATTTTATCACTTGCGACAGTGTCCATCATCACGACAATAACTATTTCAACAATTTCAATGACCTGTGCACGGGTTCAAGGCTGCTGGCCCAAATCAATCGTATCAAGTAGGATAGGCTATTCCGATATCGAACCGAATTCCGTTCACTTGAGTGACAGTCGTCGAAACGGTGTGTAGCACCATTTATTGAGATTACAGAGTGAACTAAAAGTCTAATGATGTCTCAAACAAGTGGAGATCTAACAGCACTTTAAAACGGTACCTACAAAAGCAACTGACAACCTCGAATGGAAGATCGTCTCGGTGTCTGATAGCCCTGTATGAAAAGGACTGTTGCATAAAGAAGGTTTGTAGAGCTTCTTGTTCTCAACCACTGAGGTGAAGAATTGCTGTACGAGTCCTACGCCAAAGAAACAGTGTGTAGGAATCAAATCACTGTGGAATCTTCGAAACTCAATTGGTTAGAGATCAGGAATTTTAAGACGGGACTCATGGAAACAATGTCCACAGACCAGTGACCGCTTTCGTAGCTACTCGCTGGACACGTTCGATGGCAAGTATATCTTTTCTTAAGCCGGTATACATAACCTAATCAACATGCTCAAGCAGTGGTCTTAAACGGACCACGTGAAAGGCTCTCGTATTATCCCATGAGATCCAAATCCTTTCTCAGTGACCACCTGGTGACGATGGGAAAAGAATGAACTCGATGTCGGCCAAATCCTTAATTTCTCAAGTCAACTTTCGAGATGACTGTTGCTTTCTGTGCATTGTGAAACACTAATAACAGTCTCATTTTTGCAAACCACCAGTAAGGTTCTTGTTCGTACCTGTTGTGCGTGTTGACGGATTTCGCATTTGCATCTGTTTCGTGTGGCATGAAAAGCTTTCAAATCCTCTGGTTTGCCTACTAGTCCCTGTTTAGAGAGTAAGCGAGGACATACAACAAAAAGACGACTGAAACGGTGGACGAGTGGAGGACTCCATTAGTTTGAGAGAGACAAAAACCTCATTCGCTTTGTGAATCAAAATTTTGAAAGTGATAACTGAGGTCTACTGAGACGGACTGTAGGCTGAGTGTACCCAAGAAGAATCTTAGTCGTAGTCTACCCTCTGGAAGTTTGAGTGGATTATCAGTTATAGTTCTTTGGAGCAGATAACAGATAATTTTTTTAAAAATAGGTAGCAGACAGTCACTATATTCCGGTGGTGGCTTATTGACCATTCTACTCACCAGGTTGGCTTGTTTCGTGCTAACCTGACCAAACAAAGATGGAGTGTGTCAGGAACGATGCCATATAGGTTGTTTGACACGTTGTGCTAAGTTTTTCTGGATGACCCCCAACGTGGAGTATTTCGAAATACCGAAGTCAGAGTCTCCGTGGGATTTGGATACTTGTTGTGGTTGGATTTGTTGAGCGTACTTATAATAAGAAGATGGTAGAAACACGGTGTGAACGGAAATCTGTGTACGGCGGGAAAGAGAGCCTCGTTGTCGCAGTGTGTCGCATGATGGCGAACGGTATATAACACCGACAACGGCGTATCACGACTACGAAGTTGAATTTTGAGCTAGAGTGCATCGCATTTTTATGTGAAGTTAAATTCTCCAATCACAGCCGAAGCTGAAAGTTTCTCACTTAAGAAGATATCAGGGTCTCCAATGCGTCCAACGTAGATGTCTCTTCCATATAGAGAGTACCCAGGAACATGCAGTGCACAGTCACTGATATCCTCAGGAGACCAGGTTTCTGTAAAAGTTGAAACGTATGAACTGACGTCATGGACCCACTGGCTGTTTGTCCAAAAAGTTCAGGCAGTTAGTATACATGTCGTTCAGAACCACGTCCTCGTTTAGCTGGGCATAAAAACAGCGAGGAACATGAGGAAGAGCTTGAGAAAGAAGTCCTAACAGTGAGAGGGGATGTGTAGAAGATGACCAAATTTCGCACATTTTCTTAGAGAGTGACAGGCGTTTCACCACAGCCTCAGTGTATGTCAACTTCCTCGTGGAATGCTTCGTCCACTTCTGTAGGTTCAAGCACAACGGCTTTCAAGCCGATTCAACTTTCTGACTTACTTGGTGGTGGCTGACAGTTTTGCTCCATGAACATTTTAGTTTGGAGGAAGATTTAACGGGAAATATCTCAGTTCACTCGAAGATGCCACTGAGGCAAATTAAGTGTCGAATGTGACCCAGCAGATTTATAGGGTTATGGAGCTTGGAAATAAAGTAACTTTTAACGGATCATTTTTCAGGTGGGATAGTTGGAGGTACAGAGGAAATTTTGGGGTTTGTACCCTCTTTGAAAGCTAACCCTTCAGGATGACGCTGCCCTGCACTTGGCTGACCACCTACCTTCCGGAACGAAAGCAAAAGTCACTCTTCGTGACACAAAGCAAATATCAGTTCATTGAGTTTCTATTGGTTATTTTATAGACTAGACGCATCAGTAAAATGAAGAATTACGATTGGTATTGACGCTTAGGCTTTCTCATTGGTCTGCTGGACTCCGCTTGTAGCTTAGTTGTTTCAAACAACTTCTTTTACTCCGGTGCTCGTTATAACAAAATCCGATGTTGGAGCAGCGTGCCGTGCTGATTGGTCCCCGCGCTGACATATCAGTATGTTCGCGTTTTCGACACTGATTGGCCGTAGTCTTCTGCGAATCAATGGTTGACTTCGTATCGATGCGTTTGTTCTGAATAAAAGCGGACGGGCTGATCACTCAGAGGAAGCTGGTCTCCAGGTAAGAGTGGGGATCAATACTTTTGCTTTAACTCGTAATTTGGGGTCATCCTTAATATATGACCCTGTCTTGGCAAGCTTCTACCGTTCTCACAAAGGACAATCGAACAAAACTCTCTTCAAATTGACATTGGCTGTATTCATGTCAGTCGGTTCGTCAAGCGCATCCCCTGTGGCCAGCTTCTGAGTAACGTCAAAGGGAAGTCCGAGCGACTCTTCGGTAACTTTTGAACGAATTCTACTAGCAGAATCTAACTTTGTCAGGCCTGTTGAGGAGAAAATGTATAAAAATGTTGCCTTCCTTACATGGCGAGCGTATGATCGGAAACTGTCCGCATAAAACAGTTATCCTCTCCTGGAATGCCCTGTCTATTCAGTGTGTGGCGGCTTCCTCAGCAGTAGACAGTGTCACTGCATTTCCAGCAGCGGTCACCCCAGAAAGGGTGAGTAGTATATATTCATTCGGCAGGCTCAACTCTGATTTAATGTCAGATAAAGTTCTGTGTGTCTCGACCAGTGATATCTTTACTGTAGCCATGTACATTGCATTAACATTCTCAGACACCTCGAAGCTACACTTGAACGTGTCTTGTTTCCACTCACTTGGGATGACAAGCAAGGGGGCGGCTGCGAGCCCGGATGGTGATGGGCTGCGATGGGTTTGGGAGAGGCAGCTCATACGGATGAAAGGCATTGTTACAGAAGTCAGCCAGGTGTACTGTTCCTGTTTAGGGCCAGTTTACTTGAAACTGTACCAGTGTGATTGCTTCAGGCACTGCGTGCCGTTCTGAATGGATATGCTTCAATGGATATGCATCAATGAGTATATCTGACCTATCAATACTGTTGAATCTCGTGGGTGACATTGTGGTTTAATACGCGAACAAAGCAGTTAATGGTAAGTTCGACTGACGACAGCACAAGGCTGTTTTGTCAACGACGACAAACAACGAGGGACAATATGTGAAGAGTTGGTGAAAACAATCAAATTTCACTTCAGACACTAGTCAACACGATCAACGCGGTAAACGCTATCGAAAGCTATATATTTTAATGCCCAGAGCACCAATAAATTAATAACAAGGGAACTACAATGACAGCACAGAAATTCCACTCGAAACTCGAGTTACCCGCCCCTCAGCTCCTTTCATGCTAATGAATAAGTTACGTCTGGTGACCAGACTCCTAACAAGAACGGTTCGCTAAAATAGATCGTGATTCATAGCAGCGAATTTTGAGCTGATCATCATAACTATTATTATTTCTCAGAATTGCATAACACTTTCTCATGTGATCTTCCAAACGTAAAATTTCAGTGGCTCGTCCCGACGGACTGATACCATTGTTGCTTCCTACTCTGGTTTCGATTCGCATGGTACCACATGCGCAAATGTTCATTCTGAATGGGTTCATTTTTCGTGGCTTTATAACCAAATGCGCTCCACCTTCGCCTAGGCGTCGGAACAGTCACCCCTATGCGACAGTGATACATCGTGTCATCAGCGCTGTCTGGCCACCTGAGAGACTTGATGACACGCGTAGTCATCTTGGCCATATACACAAACCACACGATTCGACCTTGGAGCTCACAGTCGTACATTACCTGTGTTCTGGACTGCAAACGTAATTTGGGAGCTTACCTAAAGTGAGTACATGTGACTCAGGTCACGGGCGGGCATAAATTGCCTAAAATCGTCAAGCGGTACGCAAATGTGTAGGTTTCTAAGCTCTAGCTCATTCACTTTAGCAACTGAGGCTGCAAGTGGAAAAGAATGTGGGCGTGGGTGTCCAATGTGTGCTTTCGACGAACTGCGGCTTTGTACTGCTTTGCCATTTATTCAGCTCAAACAGAAATATAAACACGATATATTCATTGTGTTCACAATGCTGAAACGAACAAGTAACTGGACCGTTAGCAAGATGGATAAGTGTTTCCGGCGCTTTTTTTCCGTGAAAACTGGAGATTTCTAAGGGATTTCGAAAACGGGTGAAAGGAAGGTCACTGAAACATGGCGGTGTACTCTATTTGTGATATAGAAGGGTGAAACATGTACCCAGCCTTTAGTGACGGCTCAACGCGGACAGACATCTCACCATCCGAACAGAGATCCGACATCTTCGATGGTGACATGTCAAATTGTAACGAGTCAAGTAGTTCATCCTGCTCATTTCGCGACTGCAGCCACAAGATGTTGGTGTTTTATGAGGCGTTGCTAATCCAACATCACACACTGGCTGTCTATCGGCAAAAATTGTTAACACACCCTACTTCACTGCCGTGGTACTGAAACCATTTACCCTAAACTGATATAGACCCATGTAGCGGTCGTTCGTTTCATCGCTTTATTGCCGTGGTCCAGCCCTACACAACTGAGTATTCAATACAGTCAGATGATCAGAATAAGCGAAGTGTTTGAGTCCTGCATTAGATGTCTTCTCGCCATCTTTACCCAGTGGATAGAGCAAATTCAACGTTTTGGGTTTCGTAAAATCCTAGATCGTTGGACGCCATTAAACCAGACGGTAAAATTCGCGACTGTCCTAAGTTGAATAGAACAAATTGGGTGGAAATGACCCACAAGAATAAGCCACTGTCGTTTCACTTCTTAGCATTATCAAATGTGGTATCCAGAGTGTTGGAAGCAAACTGAAGGTGTACAAAATAAGGTATGCCCCAAACGATGAACTACAGTGGTTTGACAGGATCAGAGCAGTATGGCCGTCTTGACAGTTTGAGTATGTTCGTGTATCATTTAGACGAAGAGGAAGTTCACAATGACTCTAAGAACTGAACTAAGGGAACGATATTGATTGACACCTGAATAGCTTCCAGCTTTTCATCACTGACAGTCTGTTTATAATAAATTAAAAAAATCGTGATGAGAGATGGTTTGTTTTCATTCGTGACAATTTACCTTTCAGTGGTTCTTGTAACTGTCCAAGTAGCCGGGTATTCAAATGGCTTGCTGGAGGTAATTGCAATAGATTGGCTCGCACAAAACTGAGTGTTAACTGTGTCATGAAATTTCGCACTTATGGGAAACCATTGTGGTGGATTGTCAGGTCGGAGATGCCAGTTTTCGAACGCTCGGCCGAATACCTCAACGCGGCCGGGAGGTACGTTCAAAAGCCTGCTGTGATCGGATGAAGGACAACGTGCACCTCCGACCTGACAATCTACCACAACATTAATTTTACACCTATCTGCACTGTTTAAACATCCGGCGAATGTCTATTTTTCTCAGTCTCACGTGATTGCGGAAGTAGTTACTTTGGCTAAAGCTAGTCAACCGTGTGTGTGTGTGTGTGACAGTTACACCGTTGTCCTGACCTTTTCTGCTACCTTGGCGTGGTGGTCAGGCTTGCGTGCTGTTTTGATCCGGAGGGCTGTGCTGACTAGGACTTCTGTCCTTGCGGGTTCAACCTTGTCAGATTGGCCGATGGGGAGCAGCCAGACAAAAAGCAGATGCATGAGTGTCTGTGGACTTCTATCCATTCTTTTCTCCGGCTTTGTTGGTGCATTGTATGATGACTGGTCTGCCTGGCTTTTCATAGTCCAATGAGAACTTTGCTTTTCATCCGCATCTTCTTTAGGTTGCACTAACCTGCAATCCTATACTGCAACGCTTCTTGTATTACGCTTCAATAATCTTTCTTCCTAGTTTAGATCTCGTCATTGCAGCCTCTCTCTGTTTAGTTTCCGAGAGATAGGGGTTTCCTTTCCGTATTAGCCAATCAAGTGGCTAACCAGCATTGGCCGGCTGGACACAAAGGCCCCACTGGCACACCTCCCAGTCTTATTCCTTCGGGTTTACACTGGATATGTGGTGTGTTGGTGGAACTGCAATTGGTGCAGCGCAAGCCAGTTGCAGTGATGGATAAGCGCAGGCGTCCTTTGGCTTCGGTCACTGTGACAGGCTAATCCGAATCGGATGCCGCCAACCATGTACACCGTTGTTGATATTTCAGATAACGTGAGAAAAATCTTTGATAAGTGTCTTCATGGGTATTCAGGTTGTGCCCATTGGCCAACGCATGAAAAATGTTATCCTTGTGAGTCAGTCATTCTGAGGAAATGCATTTTCTAGCTACTTTGTGTTGAAAATTTCTTCTTATCCATAACTGTCACTTAACTATTAGCATGTTCACAACCAGTTCGTTGTGAGCTCGGTAGAGTTACACTTATTGCCACACTATCTGGATATTCGAAGTTGACAGCGTTGAGCTTCTGAAATTTGTTAAATCGATCGTTTGTTCACAATTCTCAACACTTTTTTGTTTCCTGATTGAATTAAATGTTGCACTTGGTGACATGGAAGATGCTTCAGTGTGACAAACAGGAACCTTTCACCTACCTGTGGTTTACTACTAAGATAGCTTGATTACAGAAGCATGTGCGCTTGCATATAACACAACCTACAATGGTAAATGGGCTGGCGGGTTTGGTGGAGACAAAAAAATGCGGGGTAGGTTACTGAACGTGTGACCGACTTAGCTGTCATAATTGATGCTGGGTTCTCACTGGAACCTAATCGAGCGGTGCTATAGTAAGACGAGGTTTATATGCTCACTGCACAGTTGGCAAGACGTGGTGTTCACTCAGAAGAGGACACCTTTCTAGAACAGTTGAAAAACCTGGTGATATGGAATTTTCACACACAATACAGCACCAACGCTGATCTTTTGTTGCGTAATGTGTTTGCTGACGGAGATGTCGCATCAGAGAAAAAAGCTAAGTATTGAAATGCAGGAAATGTATCTGTTGGGTTGATAAAAACAGTAAACGAGATATGACAAACTGCAAATTGTCGGAGTGCTCCTTATAAACTGCTAAAGGGAGCGGACAACCAGATAACTACGGCGAATATGTCTACCCAATGTGAAGGCCGATTAGGCAGATCCAAACGCGTCGGGCTGATTTGTCTATCTGGGTTTAAAGATGTGCTCGGTGTTTTTATGACTTCGTCTTCCAATAGTTTACTTACCTTTAGAGTTCTTATTTCCTATAAGATTCTAGCTAGTAAATCCGTGTGATATTGGAAGATACCTGTATAATCTGACTGATCGGCTATGGCTTCAATCCTCTGGTACTTACTGTGACTTAGAAATTCATTAACGTTCAATGCTTACTGTACCTTACATGGTTTTTGGACATGGCTTTGAGGAGCGCGAATAGATTATGCTGCGGTTACTTCATAAGTGGATACTCAGATTTTAGTAACCGTTCAAGCAGGTGTACTTGCTGGGTCTATCAGAAGGAGCAGTGAATACAAGTAGTATCTGTAGTGCGGTCGAAAACCTATGTATACTTGTGATTCTACCTAGTACGTCCTTTGTAAAGCGCATATACCGATTAAGACCTTCAGAACTCTTAATTTTACCTGCTGAAAACAGACGAAAGTAAAGGGACCCACCGTCCTCAGGCGTTAAGCAGAAAGACGTGTCATCCATAATCTGTTCTGTACATAACCTGAACCATAAGTTGTGTTGAAACAGTCCAGAGAATTTAGTTGTATATGCCTGTTCACGACTCATGATGACAGTACCGAACCGTGTGATAGTCAGGAAAGATAGTCTGTGAAAAATGAACAGACCAAACAACCTTATTGATTCTGCTGCTTCGCTTGGTACACTTCTGCTTGATCAAAAATGGCCAAATGTGTTATTAACCTGTTTGGACACGCAGAACGGTTTTAGTTGCGGAAAAATGAGATAAGGGATCTGACTAACAACCACTGTAATATTGCATTATCAAGCTCCCTATCAATTCAGTGCCATTTGCGGCCGAAAGTGCGGACACGCACGTATAGGTCCGGAATCACCAGTGGGATGCGTGCAAAGTTAGCATCCGTTAACTCATGCATTGAATAGGTGGCAAATAACTGAGCTGTTTCTCACTGATGAACAAGACATCTCCTCGATGTAGGACATAAAATTACATCCAAGTTAACATTTCACACAGTGGTGCAATACTGGTCAATATATGTGCCCCATCCAAAACTTTGTATTCTAAAAGTCATCAGTTTTGAATCGTGGATGTGCAAAGCTTCCGGTCAGTGACTGTCGGGCTAACATGAATGTGTGATTCATTCGTTCGACCCAAAAACTCTAACAACAGTATTTAACCAGTTTTATGGTTTGATAATGGCAGGTGTGTGTATGTGAGGCAAACGTCTTTTCCTTTCCTCTCCGTCCGTTTCTCCTCCTCTCAATTGAAAGCGACATCTAAGGCGGTGATCACACAACTCCAAGTTGAACCGTTGAAGGTAAGCAACGCATAAACATTCACCGTGGTTCATCACCGGACATGATTTATGATAAACGAATCAACGGATTTGCTGACTATGTGATTAGTGTATTGAACCGTCCACAACAATGCCGTAAACCGTTCCTTCTTACCATTGTGTTGATAACAACGGAATCCTATTCACTGGGTTTGATACCACTTATTGATCTCTGGATTCAAACTCAGGGAAGATTTATTATTTTGTGCACCTAACTTGGTGCTGTTAGTCCAGTTAATGACATTTAAGCAAAATTACCCCCATCCTATGCATTATTCCATTGCAAACTTTGATTAACTCATACTTTGAGGACAGTCTGTGATCGACCGTCAATGAATTCTGCCGTTGACGTTTCGCTTTTTGTTCCCAATCTGTTTCCAAGTTGACCATCACTCACATTTGATCGCGGTGTTCGCATTCAAATAGATTTTTCAGCCAGCCTCTTTCGAAAAGAAGCACTAGACTCGAGTTTCGCTCTCATTAGAGCTCGTCAGTAATGCATATCCTTGCCGCGGCCGGGATTTGAACTGCGTCCATTCCAATCATAAGGCTACCGTGTTGACCACTGCGCCATNCTTGAAAACAAACCAAATCCCCGACTACTCATCAGTAAACAAACTGTTTCATTTTTAGTCCAGCCAGTTCTGTAAGGAGTTCATCAAAGGAAACCCAGTGCAACTGTACGTGCGGTGGTTTAACAAAATTAAAAAATTCAGGTGGGTCAGCATGTGGGTTTGGTGATTCACCTTCAGGTTCGTCAAGTATAACAATGGTTGACAAGGTGGAGGTTTCATCGTGAACATTGTTTTGCTGATGAGGACAGCTGTACTGGTTTAACTCACCGTAAGATATAATGACTCAGGTATCCGTCCAGGGTGTTTAGACGGCGTGTCTTAACGGATGCTCACGTAAACGTTATTAAGTTGCATGATCACTTCCGGAATGTATACATTAAAACCAACAGGAATCGGTTGCTAGTATGTCGATAAAACATTTATTTTCTCGGATGACCTTGCTCGATTTCTCAGGCCACGCGGTACAAGTTGATCGGTCCCAGCCTGATCACCCTTCATCTTCCTAACTTTTGCAAATATGCCATAGATGACACACTATGCGTATGTGAGATCTCCAGCAAAACCACCCATTTATTGTTAAATTTGTTTATATAGGCGCATATGAGCACTCCAAAAGTAGTTCATCACAGCTGCAACAACAAAAACGACCTATTCTGTTTGTAAACCACACACATTCGGCATCCGCACATGTTCAACATCGAATGTCTCACGTGAACTTGTTTAGGCGGCGTCATCAACCGATTAGTTCGAGAACGGACCTAATAAACGCATACGTTGTAATACGGTTAGTTTGTGCATCGAAGGATTTCCGGTGGGTTACGGTTGTCTCCAGTTGCCAACAGTTACCACTAGCTAACCGGTTGTTTGGTTGTTGCATGCTGTATTTTGCATATAACATGCTTGATATGACACAGGTGAGTCTTGTTTGTCATTACGACTCCTGTTTTTTTTAAATATAATTCCATACTTTTTGCAGTGGTGGATTTCATTCATCCGTTTTACCATGATAGCCGAGTATCTTTTCAACAATCCGGTGCAGTTTCCGGAATGCATGAGTTTGTACTTGTTTCCCTTAACCCGTAGATGCCCAGTGAACTCAATGTACTCCCAACACAAAATCACGCCGTTGACGTTCATCCTGACTGGATTACTTACAGTACGTTAGTCACTAGCAGACAATGCGTTCCGGTTTATCACAATAAAGCAATACAGGAGAAAACAAGTGAATATTGACTGGACGACAAGTAACGACATTAAACTACTAAATAACACCTTGCTGTTTTAACACGCCCTGTAATTTGTTAGTAATTGTTATGTGCGTATGCATGCAAATGCAGGAACGTAACATAGATGGACCGTACAGTAATCTTACTAATTCCCTGTAGTCCTCGTGTACCCGTCGACGATTACTGATTTCCTAGATCATCAGGGGAGGACGCAAGTGTTGGCTTAATTTTGAAATTGTGTGAGGTAATTTCGATTGCAGATGATGAGTCAAGCTACACCTAGTTATACCGCAGTAAGTTAGCCAACTGTGCATACTGAGCATACTGGTTTAGGGGATCGACGGGATGCGGGTGGTAACCACACCTGTGTGTAAATCTAACCTACCCAGATTGTTGATAGTTGTGACCGTAAAAGATGGTTGACTGGGAGGTTTTTTCCAATGCAAGATATCCATCACAGTTATTTAACATCATAGGAAAATGAATGCAAACACTAATTTACACGACTGCCGTGTATTCACATCCTTTGAAGTAGTGCAGCCACGTTCCCTTTGGTGACAGGTCATGCTTCTGGTCCTCGGTTTTCTTGGCGTTGAGACATACCCTTTAAATTCCCTCAACTACAAGTCGTGTTGTATCACTGACAGACGAAGTTGTGTACTGTGCAACATCTTGACCATACAGAGAATTTTTCAGTTTTTCAGATGCGAGCGCCGGGGTTCGATGTAATTGCACGTAAGAGGGCATACCGAATACCGGAAACTGCATATTGTACAACACTGACAACCATTCTATCCAGATTGCTTAGTTTGTATTGTAAACACACACATGCAAGCATAATGTCAGCTCCTATCGAATCGCGTCCGTTTCATTGACAGAAAGAATCAGTCTAGTTCCCTCGTAAGACACTTGTTCATGTGTGTATTGCGATTACGGGTATGCGTTGACCTGGCGAACTTTCCGAATGTACTGATTTTCTACCTGGCCTTTAGTTTGTTTGATATATGTTTCTGTAAATTCGATGATAGCGGATCATTACGAAATGTTGCCCTCTACTAAATTCCGTGTTTTAACCATTTTGTTCACTATCCGAACTTGGTCGTCTGGACTGTTTATGCTGAGTCTCAATGATTTTTTTTCTGAATACGAAGTCCTGTGCAAACAAAACGAGTAGGAATGTCTGTACGACCAGCATCGGTCAATCAAGCTGATCTCATGACAGTTCAGCTCTGGGCACTTCACTACATCATGTGCAATGATTAGTCAGAAGTGAAAATCCGGTCAAACTGATGATGAGCTTGATCAACTGGGGTTTCATTACCACACACACGGTTGTACATAGTTTTGCATCGCATCGATTGAGGCCGCTTTTTTAGAACTTAAAACAAACTGGTTGTCAAAATCAACACAATGAATGCCCCCCCTCCAGATTTGATTGTCAAGTGTTAGGTCACATATTCAATTCGACTTTAGTTACCTTCTGAAGTAATCCCAGATGATGTTCTTTGCAAATTTTCTTAAAGGTACACATCACCCATTCGAATGCGGCGTCAAGTTAACTGTGGACCCATCATTGAACAGTATTTTGAAAAATGCCCCTCCACTTCATATTGAATGGAATGAGAAGTAGAGAATTTATACCTGAAAGCCTTTTTTACGTCCAAAATAGAAAAAGAGGTGGAACAATGAAGTAAGCTTTGTGTCTCCAATGTTCGCTCGCCCTGGACGCATACGTCATGTATGTGGGCACGCTGTCACGTTGACAGTCCGAAAAAAATGAATGAACCAAAGTGGCAGTTCAGTGAAATTAACAAAAGTGACCATAACCATCCGTCTACAAGAATCACCTACTCATACTGTGGAATTTCTACTGAACTCTTAGATTCAACGAAAGATAACTTGGCCGTCATCACCAAAATATAAGTCTGTTATGATCACTTCAGTCTGCTCTAGACCACCTGACATTTCCTACGATCAAAACACGATGGTTTTTCCTAGCCTTTGATATTGACGAATTAGCCCGTCGCACGTTACTTTGTAAAACGTGCGCGTTTCCGTCGAACGAGCTTCCAAAGACACTTTATACCTCCAGCTGAGTTTGTTGCATGCTCTACTCAGCGTACGCAGTTGCCTGTGATTTACTGGCTAGACAGTAGTAAGTGCTTCGGGACTTGCTCATACTTCAAAGCATTCCGATCTAAAGTTTTGTACTGTGGGTACATAGACTGACTTGACGGAGGTCGCTAACGTTACATTTGGGCGTAGCTTCCCTCGTCTAAAAGTCGCAGGGCGTTGGTTCCAACTTCAGTGATGTGGGCGACTGAGAATACAACACTGATTCACAACCAGCGTTCAGGATGCTCATGCATCTTGTCCCAGCTTTCGTTTAATTTGAACACATTGATTTGTGTTTCGAGTGTGTGTCAAGCCGCCGAACTGTTATCGAAGTCTTCATCGTGGTGCTAGTTCCTAAGTTCGTACGCCCAAAGTTTACCCAACCTTACGTTAACGTGAATCAGAAGTCGCAGTGTGAATAGACGGTGAATTTGCAAACAAACGTTATTTATTGATTCATTCACCGTTCACAAGCGGACATCAACACAACAATTAAGGGCGCTAGGGAGTTGGACGTGAGAGAACCTTGAGCACAACCGCACGGCAGCCGCCAGAAAGGACGAATGTCGACGGAAATTCCACTCGACCTTCAGAATTCAAACAAGCGTCAGACTGGTTGAGTGGCCTTCCCAACGGTAGCAGCTAAAACATTGCTATCCTAGTGAATGTAGCCTACAGTAGTAGAGATGACGCGGAGTCATTATACAGCTACGAGTGAAACTGCGATACCTACGCCAACACACTAACTTTGATGCTAGTGTTTTGTAGTACATTTACATTCACAAGATGACGTGAAACGGCGCGGTGGTACTTGCAAGGCAACTCTCACGTCGCAGGAAGTATAGGATTTTGGGAGGTCGAATGTGATCTCGATACATCTTTGTGGATGCTCAGTCAACTTGACCGACTCCACGTATATTTCATCATAACTGTGTTCACGGACACATCTTTGGCAGTAGTTTTCTCGTTTTGGTTAATATTTTGATCAATCAGTCATCTCAGGAAATCTCGGAACTTACTGCTCACCAGAGGGCTGGCACAGCTCTATGAATCCTGTCTCGCAGTACAAGCATACCAGTAATTGGAAACTCATTGAGCAGCTGAAAAATGAACACTTTCTCGCCATATCGAGAAAAGTCGCCTAACGATGCGAAGGGAAGAAGGCCACAAGTAATAATCTCACCTTCGGCTTTGGTCATATAGCAACTACCATAATTACTTATCAGTAATACCATAATTACTTCAAGTTTAAATTTAGTTTGCTTTAGTTGCCTTCGAACGAACACGGTCTAGTTAGAGCGGTGTTGAACACGCGGTTCTGTCGTATGGTTAGTAACAGTCGAACTGGTTCTAATCAATGTCCAACTGTTTTTTGAACGGAGATTGTGGGTTCACATGAAGGCAAAGCCAAATTAAATGTGGATCTGACAGGTAGAATCAGGGAAATATTCAAGATTATTACAAGTCAGGAATGGTTGTATTCCGAAAATCCATTTTTAAAACTCAGCAAACCATCAGCTAAACAACGGGGTTTTTGTATGGTGGCAGATAACAGGCAGCCTGTATACAGCGCTCTGGAATGCTCTTGTCAGGTGGATTATCTATAGCTAGGTTCGGCTTATATTATGGCAGTCAAAGAGTAATATTTAGCTCGACTTTGGAATAATATTTTCTGGTAATCTTGTTTTGTAGTTGAACTGGTATTCACCAGATGCAGTAAATTGTTTTGGAATATGAGCTGTTGATTGACCAGTTCAACATATGTAGAGCACGAATAACGAAGTACATTCTGTGACGTTGAAAGTGGCTCATGTTGGAAAATATGAGGCAGTAAATGACAGCATTAACTTTCCCAATATACTGTCATTGTATATGAAATTTTCGTTTATCATCCATCATTGCCAGTTTACTCGCCCCCGTAACTCCGGCCACATTCCACTTCACTAGTGTAAGCCTATTGTCCAGTCACTTGACAGATGACATCACTATGTTTGAAAGGTCGTATCAGTTAGCAAATGCCTACTGTAGCGTCTACGAGACGCGATACCTGATTCCGTTAAACTATCTCTCATTTGTGCGCAGGTGGGGAGCATCAGTGCTCTTAGCCTTCAGTACATTCTTCGAGGGGTGTTTACTGAAACGTCCAGCACAATTGCTATGGGTCCATAGGTTCATAAGTTGCTACAAGAAGTGCGTTCGTGTTCCTGAGTTGGTCACCGAAAACTCGTGTTGGACAGTTTATAGATATGAAGAAAAAGTGAATGGAACTAAATAAAAGGTCACTTCAGTGAAGCTTCTTACTACAATCATTTGAGCAACAAACACTGAAACAACATATGCGTCCATCGAGTAATATTTTAAAACTCTCAGCCCATTCATTTGTGACCACGGAGTTGGGCAATGCGCTTCAGTGAGAACAGACTCTAACTGTGAAGCAGTTCTCTTTGTGGGGTAACCGGTCTGTTCCATTAGTCAGTTTCAGCGAGTGACGTTCACCCTTGTTTAGTTGGAGAAGATGTGCTAGTAGTGATCAGTGGCGAGGAGAAATTCGTAATTAGGGATTAAGTCTCTTCTTACATGTCTGCAATTCACTGTGAATTGCCTTAACTCTGTAGTCTTTCTGGCCAGTTGGGGATTTTCCTGAATCCTATAGTTCTTCTCGTGGCCTGTTTCTGAACACTTTCAAGGAATGCGAAATTTTTTAGGATGGGGTTGAAAAGCCTACGTGTTCGCTTCAAGTTGTGGACGGATTATGGAGGCGAACACAGATGGAAACACATCAGGGTGGAAGGGTCCACAAATACTTCTTAGAAAATTCAGGCTCATTTATGCCCTTTTAGCCACGACAACACATTTTGTGAACAAACTCGAAATGTTTGTCGCTATGGTCCCTAAGTCTGTTTCGCACGTTGACACGAGTAGCTCTGTCACCAATGCAACAATCAGTGCAATTTTTTATGGCCAGTTTTGTTCAAGAAACTGTGATTCATGTAGTTCAAAGCGTTTGTGAATTCCCCACATATTCCGGGTGCTCTGGAAATCAGCAGAGCTTTGTGCCATAGGTTTGGAGGAAAATCGATGATTTAAATATGGTGGTTAGTTCAGGAAAAAAATGAGTGAGAGATGTCCAATGATTGATTCTTGCGGAATGCTGCTGCTGGCTGGGAACCACTCTGATAGCCGTTAATTCGTCTTGACGTTAGACCTGTAGACCGTCAAATAATCTCCCAGACAGATGAGCAGGCGTTCATAAAAGCCATAACCATTGAGTTTTCTCAGCAAGATGGCATGGTCAACCGTTTGAAAATCTTCAGAAAGGTCAAAATAAACCGCGTTTACGTCCAATACTGTGTCTGCAGCATTCGTCCGAACGTCACAAGCAATCAATACCTTCGTTAAGCATGAGTGTTCCCTACGAAAGCCATGTTGCCCCTGGTGATGAGTTACAAATTTTCAACCTTGGCCCGGAGACAGTCATCTAAAAAAACTCTCCACTACTTTAAAAATCACTGATGACAAACCTGCTGAGTGATAGTTTACCGGGTCAACTGTGCTTCGATATGTGAATATAGGTGTGACTGTGATCTGTTTCCACGTTTACGGTAAACGACCGGTTGACAAGGAGCGGTTGTAAAGTGCTGTAAACGGTTCTGAGAATTCCGTGACTCAGCCCTTCAAGAATATAGGGTATATCAAACCTAGACCAGGGGGTGTGCAAGTTGGTAGGTTATTTAACTCGACTCTCACTTATGACACTGAAATTTGAGGTCATCCGTTCAAATTATCGCCTACACGCTCAAGAGTCGCTTGTGATTTGCAGTTAAGCACGCTTACGTAATGTTTATTCAGTGTCGGTCACCTCTGCATTTGCTTTGGTAAATCTGTCAGAGGTTTATAGTTGCGAACTGTGACGGACACAACTTGTCTGTCGTGTGCTGACGGTCAACAAGGCATATATGCTGTAGTCAAGGGTTATTTTAAACAGCTTCACTTTGATCGGCAAAACGCGTGTCTTTCAGTAATATCGCGAGATAGGTGCAAACATTTCCAGTTGACAACACTTACCACAACAGGATACTCAATAATCAGTTTCTTCGTCTCTTGAAGAGTATATTGAAGCTCTGGTGTCTGAATGTAGAGCCTGAAAAGGACGCACTCTACGCTGAGTAGCCAGTGGGTGTAACTTGGTTAGAGGGTTACCTTTTGAAGGCCACTGTAGTCTGGTGTATGAAACATGACGTTCAGCCATGCGATTCGGCTGTTCCACTTGTTTGTGTATTACAAACAGAACGCGACCGGAAGCTGAATTTGAAGATGACTGTGAGACGTACACTTGTACAAGTTCTAAATACAGTATACTCAGATTCTTTTTTCACCCTCCAAACATCAACTTTATTCGCGCACACAATTCCACTTGATGTGTCCACCCTTATGCTCACAGTTACAGTTGAAATTTATCATATGGGAACACATTCCAATCGGCGTCAGGAAGAACGTGCGCAAACCTAAGTACGAGTGTCCGGAAAGACAGCGGTGAACAATTCACAACGATCAGCGGTTGTTATCCACCACCGGGAGAATTATCAGGAACAGGTTCACGTTTCAGACGTCCCACGTTGGTTGTTCGGCCTGTGCAATTCGGTCGTTGTCACACACAATATTACAGGTGTTTCAAGACATTCAGCTTTAACTTGAAGGACTTGTGATCGTGTCCCATCGTCGAATCGTCTAGCGTGACTGATCGGGGAATACCACAGATCAGCATCTCTCTCGCCAATTCAGTTTGCCTTTTCGCCCATTGGCTGTTTTTTTCAATCCACTTTATTGTGGTAGAGACCCACGTGTAATACTAAGACAATCTACATATCAATAAGTCGTAGGCGCATTATCATTCAGTTTGCTGAAGTTTGTTGTAGGTTACTCCCAGTTTACGCCGCCTTCCATCATTTATCGTAACACAGTTCATTGAATAAAATCTACACTTCCGTGGTAATCTTAACTTCCAGGACAGCCGTTTACGGACCACGTCGCGCTACAGCTTTGGGCCTATCAGTCATAACAGGACGACTACAACCAACCATAAGTATCCTGATCACCCTGATGCTGTTGATAAATTAGCTTTCAATCAGGAGAGCTCTCCGCGATTCACACAGCTGAAAAACTGTGTGATTATTGCAACCCTATTTCACATCATCCAACCAACTGTTTTATGTTTTACTGTGCATAAACCACTTGTGGCTCGGAATAAAGCGTCATATGTATTCAGAGCTCGTGGTCATCTATTTCTAATTCGTAGAGGCTATCATTAGGCCGGAGCTAGTTCAGTACTTGCTGTTAGTCCAACGAGTTCGATTACTACAACATTCTACCCTTTAGATGTTCCCACACGGAACAGCTATAGTACTGTAGTGAGGAGATACGGTCGCACCATACTACTCACACCACTATTCAGTAGCAGCATGGATCGAGATGATCGCGGATCGAGATAATCGCGTGATAAATACGGCAGAGATACGGGATGGATCGTTGGAAGGCAGAATGACATATAATGGCTTTCGCTACACGACAGAACTGACACATGGTGTCTAAAGCGACTGGAGTATCCTCAGAAGAGTATGGTGTGCAAATGAGTGTTTCCGTTTCTAGTCGTGCTCAGACGCTTAAGTAGTGTGTTGGTTTCTCCAATAAAGTAACCTTTGTGTCGTACGCCTTCTGGATTCACAACAGTACCACCTCTCAAGAAGTTTGGAAAGCCTGAGTAGTACTAACAAAAAAAGTGGCCCAACGGTTAAACGTAGTAATTCGATCGTGCTCGCTGTGAAGTCAGTGGTGCAATGGGCAACAAGGTTGCTCCATGAAAACGTGACCAGAGTTCAAGTTTTTTACTTGGTACAGATTTGCCCTATTGACGAACTGTAACAAGGGTGGAACTCGAGTCTACAGTGTGGTGTTTCTATTCATAGGAAGCTGACTGGAAAGTGTATGGAAGCGGGAAAGCCGCGGTTGAAATTTGTAGTTCTAAGCACTTAAAATTACGTGCGGTGTTCAACTCAACTCACATAACCCTACCAGACGTGAACCATTAAGCACACTTTTGGAGACGGGCATTCAGACTCAAATTATTTATCCAACACAAGTAATCATTTTTGATATGAGAAATCAAATTGTGATGGTAAGCATCGTAGCTGAGTTAATGTGGGTTGAAAAACGGCCATTTTGAAGTTTTTGAAGATGACGTGCCGATTCCCGTTCTACATGTTGATTAATCAGGATTCATGAAAGCTTAAACATCATTCATCCATTCATTCGTACATTCGATGGTAGCTGGGTCTGGATGGTGACAAAGGACAGAAATAAATGGTTCCCATAATAACTTCGAGCAGGTTTCCAGAGGGCGGGAAATTATACATAGAAACACTCCACATTGTTTCTCTAGTGTCAGATAACGATTGTAAAAACAGTTATTGCAATAATGGAGTGGGGTCAGGACGTACTAATATCCACGAACAATAAGTAGCAAGTTCCCTGACTGAGTGTTTGTCTCAGTTTACTTTTTCAATAGAAGACGTGTTCTTTGACACTCCCTCATCACCACATTCAAAAGAATATTTCTCTACGTTCATACCTGGATGACTGGATCTCATCCAGTCTTCCCGGTAGTCGCCGTCCTCTCTGGAAAACAAAATCTTAAGACTACATCAGCTCTCTTGTCGTTCACATTACCGGATCAAAGGTTTTCACGATTTTTTCTAGTTATCTCTCTTTCTCAGCTTGGATCTCTGAAGCGCACATTGGTTTTCAACCCACTAGATTGTCTGATTTATTTATGGATACTTCACTCGAACTGTTTCAAACCAGTTGTTTCAAAAGGCAACAGACGATGGTGGTCTCGGGTGTATGCATTGTTGCAGCTCTTATCATGGCAGTTCAACCAGGTTAAATTAAGTTTTCGGTTTACGCACTACAAGATGTGCGCTGCCACATCATAGTGTTACGTGTCAACTGGGTACTATTGATTGGCTGCCCAAACCTGTATAATAAATAGCGCGGCCAAGTGTATGAATCTGAGATCTTGTAGTTAATGTTCAGGTGTTGTTATCACCGTCTCAATAGCTAGAGTGGGAATCCCCGCCCACGTACGAACGAACCAATATTTGGACTTTGTCAACTGCTTTCTCTTCCCTCCACTCCTTTTACATCACGCCTAAGTTTTCTATTTATTGTCAGTCTATAGTTTTGCCGTCAAGATTCTTCATGCAACGCTTGGAGACGCACCTGTAACACACGGTTATTCTTCAATGGGGTACAGAGCCAGTATCGAACTCAACGAACAATGCACACTTGAGATTAGACCGTTCATTTTTAGTATACCATGCTTCTATCAAAGTAGGCGCCTTTGCTGAAAAATGGCCGGAATATCAATCAAGTTCGCCCCACAACAGAACACCTCTAATGGAGATTTATCAGCTGATGCAAAGGGTTCGACTAATACAACGCAGCTTCAAGGTGTCCATATAATAATTCCGTAGCTGCATCACGAAACGAACCATTCACAAGAGTATGATTAACAGCCGCAACGAAATCACACTGCCACTGCAGGTTACCTTAGCACATTCAGGTTGATGCATTAGCCCGGACTTATTTGGATACACAAACGTAAGGTACTCGGTTTGTCAAAATTTATATAAAATCGCAGTTACAGAAATGAGTGTTCAGTGGCCTGTGAATGACCCACACACTTGTGGTGACAGACCCATTTAGCCGGTACCTTACTTTGTGATTGCACTGCTCACTTCAGGTTATGCAGTGTATATCTTCGTACTAGGTACATAACGAGTCGTGTACCTATTCCAGACAATGGTCGATGTTCACAGGTTACCACTACCTTGATGATCAATAGTAGATTATTCTTCGAGTTCCATTTCTCAGTCGAGATTTATAATTTTGATCAACTTTATACAGGTTGACTTAAGCGCCATTGTTCTCTAAGGTTTGTTTAGTGAATATGTCAGGACGGATAAGTTCAGTGCCCTGGCTAGTTGAACAATCAGAGTGATTGGTATACCAATGACAACAGATTAGCGATTAGCTGGAACACCGTAATTTCGATCGAAGCGGTTGTACACATGCACATAAAACTGCTAGTTACTTTCTTTAACCTACTATTCACTAGTCGGCATATGCCACACTTATTCAGGTGCGTTGTCTACGTTTATGATAATCAATTGAATAACTGTGCATCGAACACGTTGGCCTTAATCGGTAAGCCCGTGACCCTCATAATCGATAGGATATACAGATAGGTCAAACCGATATGTAATATGTTGCATACACTGAGGTGATCTCACGCACAGCCACGTGTCACCAAAACATGGAGCATTTTTCCCTGTAACCTCATCTGCCAAAACTTTTCATTTAGGGCTGAAACGGCTAAATGAGATTTGATGAGAGAAAATGGCGAGGAACCATTTCACTACAGAAGTTCGAAATACTCATCTTCTGTTTTATAATTAAGGTGGTATTTAGATTAAAGTGTGAAACCCAAATCTGTAAGCGGAACATATACGCCTTTCCGACCTAAAAGATTGATCATGATGGCCATACATAGTTTATGGAGCTGTTCTAGGGTGCATTTTATCCGAAAGTAGGTTAGCTCACTGATTATGAAAACCTTTAAGTTGGGCTACCCGGTCATACACCCACCAGAATCGAACTGAAAAGAGTTGAAATGTTTCAGGTTTCACTCGGTAACCGTTCAGTATTGTGCTTTTGTTTGTCTATGTGCCCAGAATATGCGCAGACAACCACCACTGGATGTTCTGACGACTCTGATGAACCATGCCGGAGAGCTGGAGTAAACAACTGTCTTGAGCAAAGCCACCTCTGTCCCGAATGCTAGGATTACTTATCACCGTGGAGGTGTTCCCTGTTTAGAATGCTAGGTCTTGTTAACCATGACTTTTTCAGTAGATCCCACACTACTCCAAACTGTAAAATCTGTGTTGACATAGATGATGTGCAAACCTTTCGTCAAGAATGTTCTTTTCGCTCGGATTGCGTAGTCACTTTTACCCTGGATGAAGCATACGATCGAAGATAGAACACATTATTGACTGCCTTTAACCTACTACTCTACAATTGTGCCTGTGGAAGTGTGTCCGCGTGAGTGTGTGTTTACTGAAGGGTATGGACGGGGTACAGAATCGGTCCGGACAGAGAAATTTGGTTAAGCCAACAGAAGCGGAAGTCTAACTAATTGGAAAAATAAGCTGGATCACGCTTGGGTACATCGGCGATTGACAGCAAGACAGAGATGGTTAGTAAAAGCCATCACAGGCAACCATAATATGCATTTTCTAAAACCTACTTATATGGGTGGAAAAATGTAGAGTAGAGATAAGTCTGTGGTAGATGTCACTCAAAACATTCAAAAATTACCAACTGAACCCCAAAAAATCCTATCACAACAAAAGAATTGTATGAGGTTGGGTCAGAAAAGATAAAATTTAAAAAATTACGCTTAGCAGACCAGCGTAGCTCCCTGGGCATGGGATCTCTATTTTAGGGTATTCTAAGTTCGGGTAGATTGCCTCAACTTGGAGAGAAATGCAGTTCCAACATTCGCACTGTGTGTGAACTAACGGGTCAAATGTAAACTGTTAGTTTGGCAAAACACAACGTCATTTAAGTATACTGGAATCGCCTTTTTCATCTTGTTTTCTCAATAAAACCCCACATGACACTGAGTGACATAGAAAGCAGCTTATACATCATCTAATTCATCTAGGAAGAGGGTTTTACAATGCTATGAAGAAGAGTTGGCGATTCGCAGGTTTCCATCCCGTGCCACATATTTGACGAATAGAATGCAACTTCGAATAAAAGGACGGTTGAGCCCACTAAGTTTCGTATCTGCTGCGATCGAGGATCACACTGGAGCAGATGGATCGAAAAGTGCTTCAAAACTGAAAAGCCACTGATTGCATATGTCACAATCACGTTATACTGATTCAAGTTTACATTCAGTTTGTAAATAAATTTGTCAGCCACATCGAAATCTCCAGATACCTGTAGACAACAGCAATCTTTGTGGGTTCGTGTTGGATTTTCTGTTATCGGCCCACTGTGGTTGGAAAGAAAATAGAAAACAAACTGGAGGTTCTGTCTCTCCGATTGAAAATTGAAATTTCCTCCAAAGTAGTCGACCGATAACAAACAGGTGCAATTTGTGAACCTATATGATCAAACGAAAGACTTCTCTCCAACATCACAATATAACGAAAGACGATCGTGCACGAAGCTGGTCAACATTTCGCATCATTTTCCAACTTTTCTTGTGCATAAGCATTGCTCTTTTATACCTGAACGTTACCAAGCTGTAAGGAACGAAGGACGTGGTTCTCCTTCAGTTGGACAAATGTTCCGGTACAGCTGTCATGAACAAGGCTGAAAGATATCCTGGCGGACATACGAAAATTCCACGTGGACTGTACGACTGCCAGTATTTTGATAACGCAACAAATCTCTTACTACTACATAGGTACATCTCAGAAACTAAGCACAGACGCGTAAATCCAAGCGTAACACGCACACCACTGTTAAGATGTACTCCAAAAACACACAAGTGTGGTGCCCCGTTAGATCGAATTTTGCACATGGAAAACTCACCTTACCAGATGACTTGTAGACATTCTCTACCTGATCCGTTTGATGTTCGCTACTACTACGTGAAAGATTCTGTCGAACTGGTACTAACTTTAGAAGACGTACCGGTGAGTTCACAGAATATATATATCCTATCACTGTTGACTCTACTCACAAACGTTCCCATCCGAGAAACAGTTGGTTTTGTGCGCTCTTATTTCCCACCCAAATTCACCTTTCGTCTTCCAGTTGATTACCCCAAAGGAGCTTATCGTATTGTGTGCAGAGAGTATCTGTTTTGATTTGAGGAAATCATCTTATAAACAAGTGGATGGTGTAGCATCAGGTAGCCTATTAGGCCCGTTACATGCGGATAGATTTTGATTTACAGCTATCTGATGGTGTATATGGTACAGGTCTCCATAAGCCATATGTAGATGGTGTCTTGATTTTTATCACACTGTTTTTATATCTTGTGTCACTCTTAAACCGATCTTATTCCGTTCACCTTAATCTGTCTGTTTCTAATGAAGAGGAAACAAACAAAAGTTCAACTTTCCTAGACATTTCATTCACTGGAAGACTGGACAGCTCACTCCAGAGCTCACTGTACCGCAAAGCCACTTGGAGGGCACGACATTTACAGTTCCCTTCTCTTGTGTCAATTACTTACAAATGACGTTTGGTGTAAATCCTGCTTCAAAAAACATGACAAATCTGCACTGATGACTGCTTGCAAGGAGAGGAGGAGAGGTGAATCAAGGTGTTGTTCGCAAAGGGATATCCAGAGGAATTCATCGATATTCACAGCCAGAAAAGACCGATCCGGACTGCCATCAGTACAGTTCTTGAGATACAGGTCTTTTTGAACCTACCTTTCAAAGAAGGCCATATGACAACTGACGTAATTCAAAAATTTAGTCTGCTCTAACTCGTACATAACATGCAGTGCCTGGTGTGTGATGTCCAACGTGCTCAGCAGTTCAAACTGTGTCAGCAACGTCAGTGTTGCCGCCACAAACTCATTACTGATTTCATTGTTTAACATGACTGTTGGCCATCAGTTCTGCCACAACAACTACTCAGGTTCAGTTACACACTTCTACTGGACGAGTAATAACTGTTTACTGCTGCACACCATGTTGAACAACACATCCTGCCCTGACGTCATCACACTGGCCAAACAGTACACGGTCTTACAATGAGGACCTTCAACACCAAGACTTGTACAACTTCATCAAGCAAACGAATTACTAGCGGCTATCAGCACATGAGGTCATCCTTCTGTCATACCCCAGTAGCTCAATCGGTGGTCCACGACACACCAAATCCTTTTAATTGTGCTCCAAAACACTTTGATGTTCTAGCATTTTGTTATGCAACTTTTCATTCACATATGCTCGGTACATTGCTACTTACGTTATAATATATATATATATATATATATATATATATATTGTCTTCTGATTTTTGCGACAGTGATGATTGCCTTGATGTAAAACGGAGTTAAAAGGTTAATCGATCGTTCAGTCTTATCACCTTCTGTCACGAAGAGTCACACGATGTAACTGCTGAAGGGGTTTCAGGTAGTTTGCAAAACTTTAATTAATCAACTCATCAACAAGACAACGGATCGTGTCAACATCCGGATCGATCGCCACTTGGCCACGTGACCCGTAAAAGCAAGTCACTTGGACCGTACAGTTTCTTAGGCCTCGTTTGGTGCGCCACACTCTCTCATTTGCGCTCACACGAACAACTGACCTCACTCGAGGAACGCAAACTGATACCGTATCCAAAATAGATGGTGGGGTTAGACAAATTATTATGATGGGTTTAAAATAAGCTCACGCTGATCGGAACATCTGGTAGCAACTGATCAGCGTTGTTGATAAACGAATAGAGAATGTTAAGCATTAAGTAATTGTGTGAAATAAGATAATATTTTGAACCGATAGACGTTCGAACTGGAGAACAACATGTTTCGTTGTAGTTAGTATGACACTTCTTTCCTACTAAACTGAGAGGCATGCCAAAGAGTGAAAAAATTTCCTTTCATTATGGCTTTTGACGAAGCGGTAGAAGACAAATTGGGAATGAGAACAAAAGTTATGATAAAATTGTGTAGATTAAAGTGACACAATGTCGTGTTCACATGTTTGAACCTAGTAGGGCCAATTTTGAGTGAATTTAATGTGCAATGCGTACACACATTGTAATCGAAGTACGGCTTACTGTTTCACGTTCATCTGTAGGCAACCAAAAGAGAATGCCGGTAATTATGGGTTTTGTGGTTGAGAAATCATCTAAACAGACCTGGAAGTGTTTTGGTGTACACGGTGCGCTAAGCTTCAATCAGTCAGTTCAACAAGGCTATTCGGGCGGATATGATTGGGGCTAACAACCTAGAAAACGACATTGAAATCGCGCATCAATCGGGAAAATTCACATCAGAGAACAGCAGTAGTGATAAAATAAGTTTCGTACAGAACACCGAAATTCATTGGGAGTGGGGTAGGAAGTTGGATCGTTAAACTGGGTCACATGGAAAATTAACGGAAGAAGGGCGAATATCTTTTACATTGAAAGATTGTGATAGTACTTCAATCATTTTATCAAAAGTGGTGTTTGAATTCCCAGAGGCAAGAAGAATAACAACTGTCAGCTGACAAATATTGTACAGTATAAAACCAGTTTACTAATTCTTCTTTTTGTAGAACTTAACGTATATGGATATCGGATATTTACAGTATTACTGATGAGTAGTCGAGGATTTGGTTTATTTCAAGTTGACCATCACTCACATTTGATCGCATCCTTCGCATTCAGATAGACTTTGCAGCCAGCCTCTTTCGAAAAGAAGCACTAGACTCGAGTTTTGCTCTCATTAGAGCTCGTCAGTAGTGCATATCCTTGCCACGGCCGGGATTTGAACTCCGGCGAGTCAACTCAAACTGATAGGCACTGTGGTTGTTGCCAAGACAGACCTAGTTCTGTGGGAGTAAAAGTTCAGACGACAAAGTAACTGTGTGCATTAATCCCCTGTTTCTTAAGAAACCACTGATATATCTGTTCAGAAGTGAATTTTCCTTAGTGTGTGTAGTCTGTGTACAGATGAAGAACAGGTGTGGTAATACATCGATACGACATATTAGGCAGCACGTTTTGAAAAGGGTTTGCTGTGGCCGTTTGTACAGTTCACATTCCTTTTTGAAGATAGTACAATTCCTGCTATCCTCCATAAATTGTTCTCGTGAGATTCACAATGGCGCTGTTCGTAAACAGATGCAGTATCTCTGTGTATTGTATTGTCTCTAATACAAAAACAGCCTGGAAGTATCTACAACCGCTCTATGTTCCTTGTCTGAATAGTAACGACAAGTTGGAATTACAGGCAACAGTCCGTAAATAACGTAGGATCGGCGCACCGCACACTCACACGCCACACGCAAATCATCAGTACGCTATAGTTTACAACGTAACAGAATTTATACTTGTTCCTGTAAGGCCGGTTGTTGCTGTTACCGGCGAGGAGGAATGAATATGTTTCCACAACCTGATCATATCTGCTATCCTACGGAGATTGGACTGCACTTTTCTACGGTTGGACATCAACTGTGATAGGGTAGCTACCAGGGCGGATTAAAAAATGTACATATTGAGGAACACGTGGTACCTAAAGGTTACTTAGTGAAATCTAGTGTTTCTAGCGAGAAACCCGGCGATCCACTTGAGACGGATGAACCAAGTTAGAACTAGAAGTGTCGTTCATAGTCTTATTTTAGCAGAGGGTTCTCTAAGGCCATTAATTCCTAGAGAAGCTTAGCGGTACCACACAAAACTGATCACCCTAGACACTTGACCCTTCGTGGGAAGAGGACTAACATATTCCTCTTACATCGTGGTCGTACTGGGTTCATTTTGAACGTTTGAAACAATTGGGTCGTTTGAGTCTTGTTACCAGAGAGTAAATATATCGTACTTCGGGAATTTTGTGCGAATGACAGCGAATCTCAAATCATTTCTTCCTATATAGTCGTTGTTCATTCACTCAATGGTGTTAGTTCTCTTAGACACGTGAAATGGTAAAACATGAATATTGATAAGTCTTTTTGAAGAACATCAGATAAGTTGCGTATGCTTTCCGTTAGATTCAATTGTCCGGGCAGGATAAAAACAGTTCTCTTACGTGGATTCAGTCATTGTTCCCCGTTAACAGGAATGCTTTCGGCCCCTTCCATGAGAACACATTGCCACATTGCTTTGGACAGCTACTTCAGTTTGTCTGTATCAAGTTAGAGCCATTAATACGTTCGAGAAGTGAACTTTCAGTATATGTACCAGCGTTGTGCAAAAAACAAGTTTGGTAGTTAGGTTCCGATTTTTCGGGCCCCTTGCTATATTCACATGACATTTGCACAATCTAATCACAAGACGTATTTTTGTGGCGCTTTCATTAAACACAGGTATGCACAACTAAAACAATGCACGTACGCGCGCACACACACACACACACAAGCACACAGTTGAATTAATGCGAACGTGATAACTTAATTGAAAACATCCATTCACGTCACGTCCGCAATGATTATCTCGAGCCCCCGTCGATTTTCACTCTAGTTATGAACGTTTTCCGCGGCTGGCCTTCCTGGAAGGTGTGTGGTGTGTGTGCGCGTAGTGGGGACGAAAGCAAAAGCGAAAACAATCAAATTTTCACCTCTTCCAACCATCATCACCACCACCACCACCAACACATTGTGAGATCAGCGGCGGGAACACACTAACGATACACACAGGCCGAGAATACCGGATCGATAATTTTCTCGCCTATTTCTGGACTCCTGCTGTGCGGTTGGAAAGTACAAACCAGGGAGGCTGAGCGCCAATCGAAACGAAATGATGGATGTACACGTGCACTAGCTTGTAGAAAATGGAGCAATAAAAAGTTTGGATGAATTACTTCCTCTGATTGATGATAATCTTTTTGGCTTCACTGAAGGAGAAAGAGTTTAACGGAGAAGAAACTCAGAAAGCGAATTTGAACAGTAAAATTCACCAAATCACGTGATATGCCTCACGGTTAGTTACGCCGGTCACATACAGCTGGATCTTTCAGCTCACTTGTTCCAAAAAGAATTACACTGACGTAAATTTGAATGTCTTCTGACCTGAATTTTGATGCCATCCTTTGAGGTTGTGAGATGTCTACAGTGACTGCTGTTACTGGGCAGCAAGTAGAGCAAAATTTATGTCTAGCGTTCTGACTGCTACTAATGAGAAAACACACTATCCAACACACTGAATCCTCCGTTAACTCGAATTTCCGAGATGTTTGCTGTGGGTCGTGTTTGTTCACAGCCTCCACAAATCAATGCCATGCGTAAACGAGCCACCGAAATGGCTGACTGGGGGATGTTCAGTGACTTCAGTTAACCATACACAGAATATAACTCAGCAGTATGAATTAGGTAGTATATAAACGAAACTATCGTGGGTTTCAAAGGTCTGTGGTGGGAAAAGGTGTTAACACTAGCTTCACCCTTGTCACACCCCACTAGGAATGCCGACGTGATCTTCATGGCTGTGAAGTCGGTAGGCTAATCACCACTTCATTGTCTTCAAACGAATCAAGACAGAAAAATTATGGCCACAGTGTCGTTTATGGAGACGCACGCCTACCGTATCTACCCTCAGTTGAACAAAATATCACATTACTGACGATGAGTTGTTGAACCAGCTTGCAACGCAGTCAACAGCAAGTTTCGATATTCTTGTAACATAACCTCAACTCACCCCATATACTGTTCCTGTCTATCCAGAGACCAGTCGCGAACGTCTTTCGCAATATATAATTCACAGCGTGTATTTGACCAACTTCCGTTTAAAGGTGATACCAGAGCACAACAATTTCCTCTTCACATTTACCGTTCACTTAGATGCATCATACTAACAACAACCTTACGAAGTCAGTCTACATGAATGCTGTTGTTTAGATTGAGTCTGAAAAAAGTGCTACCAGTCCGTGGTACATCGTTATTGGTGCAGTTGTTTTCACGCCACTATTACACAACGGTGACATGATTGGATGTTTGCCGAAAACAGAGTGTAAGCCGTATTATCATGCAGCTGATTGACAGAAACCATTTCGCAGATGTCACCAATCTCATTCCGAATTATCATCACCCTACCTCTATAGCAGCTCACTTATGCCTTTGGAAGACCTCTGAGTCGATCGCAGCCAGCGTGTAGAACCTAACTCATGCTCCCCTAGTGAATGTTTAGAGTTTTTGCAACTTTAGCGGTTAAAGGCTCAAAAATCGTTCGATCATAACCGTCTAATAAAGTCTTCAGTCAGCATGTGATCCAGTGCAACGTGGCATTCACTCAACAGGTCACGTGGTGACAACTGACTTACTTTATTTAATTGTAAACCACATAATTGTGTTGATATTAGAAAGAAGTGTCACTAACCAGCGTTGATCACCTCGTTACTTTTGTTTCGACGGGGACATATNTTAGAAAGAAGTGTCACTAACCAGCGTTGATCACCTCGTTACTTTTGTTTCGACGGGGACATATGTTCTAAACAATGCAACTGTTCAAGCTGCTGGGATTAATTTTGGTTCTTGAAGGAAATGAGCGAACAGTATTAGGAAATATATCAACAGTTGACAGTCTTCTTTGGTAAATGTTTTTGATAATCGACATACGTTATGGTGAAGCTTTTTAAACTTCAGTTGGTGATGGAAAACTGCCGGCCGATGAATAGCACATAGAAATCCAATCTGTTTTTACGGATGGGAAATGGTAAACTTACCTGATTAACTGCTTACTTGGGGTCTTCATAGTTTTGCCGATGAGTCAGTGATCGGAATTATTCAACCTAATACTGAACGCAACTGACATGAAAAGTCAGTGGACGATTTTCAATCATCTGTTAGTTTGTCGATTGGCACCGTTGGAAATTTACCTGATAATGCTGCGATATTTACTCTGTTGGTTCGGGCAACAGTTGGAGAGTGATGGAAGTACACTAACATTTCAATGCAATGGGGGTGTGTGTGAGCAAAAATCATGTCATCGTCACATCTCTGCACATTTGATGGGCATTTGTCCACCAGGTCTTATTTTGAGTGTAAAAATCCTTACGTTCACTCCGGTGTTCCACAATTCAGCAACTTCTCCCAACACAATATTCTGAATTATCCCCATAGTTCATAACGCCCTAAATCAATTCGTTTGAATCCCACTGTTACGCTCATACGACTGCACACTGAAATTAATTTATAGCGACTGCTATGTTGGACTCGAAGTATTGGCTTTCAGCAGAAAATCTTACAGACATTTATTTAGTGTGTATAGTACACTAGCCCAAAAGACGAAATGAACACCGGTCTGTTCACTGTTTATTAGTTAAATTATTACTAACTTCCTGTTTTTTCTTCTGGACCATTCGAGTTAGTCAGCCTGTAGACCGTGCTGAAACCCCATAAAACGGAGAGGTATCTTTTGGTTGTTCTACAGGTTGTACTGTCTAAGCTAGACAGTGATAGCTACGATCCTCTGACTGATATGTCTTCCTCTTCATCCGCTTCATGTTTGACGTGTACTTTTTGTCCACAAACGTCTTTTTGACGGCCGCCGATGAAAGTAGGAAAAAGGAAAGAAAATTTACCAAAGGTTTTATACAGTTTCAGATTCGAACTGAAGGGAGTTTTTAATTAAGCAGTTTCCACTACTAATGTGACTTGTCTTAATGATTTCAATCTGTGAGACGTGGGAGTCTACGGTGTTCGAATCATGACCTGATAAACAAGACTGAAACCGTAACCAGACGCTGTATTATACCACACGAGTACAATTTGATCGTGTCAAGTGTAACATTCAGGCCGGTCGGTTCTACTCTCACTGTCCGTAAAATTCGTGGACCAACTTTGAGGCAGCGTGGAGACACCGGGAGACAACGTTCTTTCGAAGCAGAGGTTCCAACAACAGTCCTGTAAAAGAAAACAACACCAACAAGCATGAATCAAAGGCCCAGTAAACTATGCACACGACTTACACAAACGAAAACTGAAATGGTTCTAACAGCACGGAAGTACGCTGTGTTACGCAATTGAAAGTCAATCAGTGCGTCGTGGCTGGTTTCCACTGCGCTTTACACAACGATATCTTTTGGTGCGCTCACCTTCCTATATTCGTCTCGCTGGCTGACACCATCGATTCGGTTGTGGGGTTGTAGTTCAGTTTAACAATTAAGATGACTCTCGGGTCCCGAGGGCGACTTCGTATAATGAAATAGGAAGGTAAGTTTTATATGGCACGATTAGGGTTCATTGTGGACAAGACAGGTGTTGAACAAATCCAGTGTTTTTCATCCACAATTTATCCATTATCCTTCACAGACGTATTCAAATCTTCTACGGAGACAGTGTCCAACATGGGGTCGCATGTTATTAACAGTTTTGAAACCAATTACTGCTATCTGAAAATTAGCGTGGGGTAACTCAAGTAACATTTCTTTAATCTCCATTTGAAACAGTAGTCTGTAAATAGGCACAGCTTCTGGCATTCACACAACACTCATATGGACTTACGTTTAAGTCGTCACAAATAAA
The DNA here is from genome assembly GCA_008508345.1 of Paragonimus westermani. Lineage (NCBI taxonomy): Eukaryota > Metazoa > Platyhelminthes > Trematoda > Plagiorchiida > Troglotrematidae > Paragonimus > Paragonimus westermani. The sequence continues at coordinate 202,398 of QNGE01000890.1, forward strand.
TTTTGTTGGTTTGAGAATATCTCGGACCCTTTAGATAATCGCACTCGTCGCTCAAATACCTACGAACCCATTTTCATTCTATCTGATATCGGACCTGCTCACTGTTCGCGCTCATTGAAACCAGCCAAGTCTAACCCGCGTCTTTGAATGATGTCTTCCAGTTAAGTGTACTGTGATTCCATAATGCAACCGGGTTACGGCCTAGCCTGCGAAAGTCTATGCGGATTACTTCACTGTCAAGCGATCAAATTTTTATGGTCAACTCACAAGTTTCCATTAGTCAACTGTATACCTACCTGTTTTGCTCCGAATTGGCTAGAGGGACATTGATTATCACGCGTTTGCAAAGTTGAATTTCTTTATGGGCTAAGTGATTGGAAACGTGGTTGCAGGTAGTATTGACTGACGGGAGTTATGCGGAGATTGTGGACGCAAAGCAAATGATTGATGTAGGAAGTAGGGAGATAGTGAAGTAATTCATTCATTTGGAACCGAGGAAAGTGAGCGGTATAACTAGTGTTATGAGTCAAGACCGCAGATGATGCCAGGGTTAATCACTCCAATGACCATCACATGGGTTATATGCTGCAACATGACAGCAAACAAATCTACCTATCTGTTTGCGGTACTGGTCCCAGAACACCACGGTTACCACGGACGCCAATACTCAGTTTCTGTATGTACCGAGAACCATTTCATACTATAGTGTACTACAATGTTTCTTCTTGTATTTCTCCCGCGGCTGGTTTATTGTCAAGATCCATGCGCCCGCTACACTACTGAATGGTAGTGGTGTGAGTAGTATAGTGCGGTCGCTTGTCCTCACTGCAATGGTATACAACGAGCCCGAACAAACCAATACCAATTTGTCAATGGATAACTATTGATGACAAGAACTCAACAGGTGAGAGAGAACAACTGAACTAGACCTATTGACGGTTAAAACAGAGTTGAAAGGAAAATGTTCATCGCACACTTGTGTCTACGAAAATTCGGAGCCATTAAACAATGTTGGAGTTTTACTGGTGATCAAAAAGTATCCTGACTTGACACGAACTGGGCAGGGATAAACTTATAACAATAAGAATTTAACTGTATTGTTTATCTACTTCAAACTTGCAGATTCTTTAGGAATAAATGTTCAGTTGAAGCCTTCTGGCCCGCTTAATTTGGGGGGACTATCCTCAATGTCACCGAATGTTGGAAGAGATTTTGAAAGATAAAATAAATCTACGATTTCGTGGTAACTGTGATCACTCAAATAGACTCAGTTTATTCATCCGAAAGAAAATTTTGAGAACTCTACTACAAACTGCAAAACACATACCCGACTCTGCACTGCTGTTTGACTAGCAACTGATACCATTGAAAATTTGCTGCAAGCTCAGATGCAGTATATGCCAAACAAGTATGCCAGGTGGTGATCGATTTCGTGATGCAGTAGCTCTGTAGTTTGCTGTCCTACATTACAAAACCCTTTCTGGATATGGTCACTCTTCGAGGATAATGGATGGCCTACAGCAAAAAAGATACCGTTTGACAGATGATATTTCAACTTCCTTCTTGAGCAGATTTGCTACTGATGAAACGAAAACCCTGGTCGGGTACTGTTAATAAAATCATCGGGTTTACCAAACAGTATTTACACAGGCGTACTCCGTTTGTCTGAGACAGCGTCCTGATGGAATGATATCGGTCAACAACTGTTATGCCTTTCATTCAGACAAAACAAAGAGAAACTTCCCTGCTCACTTTTTCATCCTACGCAGAAGGTCTTCAAAAAAGAGATCTAGTGTATATCGAAATCTGTTACAATGATAAATGTGGGGTTGGCATCGTGAACAACATGATTCGATTACATAGCCCTCCATTCTCTTGCAGATGGTGCCAATTTGCTACTATGGAAAACACTCTATAGATTGTAAATTCAGACGTCTAATTTTATCACAAAGAAAGTGAAGATGCGTCGACTGGCAGAAGATGTATAATTGAAGCATTGCTTCGTTGATCGTTTGTCTGGAAAACATAGTGAGTCACTGGATGTTCTACCTTAGTTGCAGACCACTACTTCCATCTCTTGTAAAAGAACTGGAAGAATAAAAGCAATTTTAATTGCATTGTGTGAAAGCGAATCAACATGATTCTTGACAAAGTGTACGGTGGTCAAAAGTTCGAGCACCCTTTTAAAAGTTATGCCAAAGTGCTGGTTTTGTTGTTCATTTAAATCGATTGTGTTTTTTGTGTGAACTGTGAGTGCACATAAGACCACTATGGTTTCATCAAAGAATCCATTTCGTTCTCAGGGATTTAAGTCAGAGAGAATGGTTCCATTGATTTCAGTTGAAGTTTCCTGGTGGAAGTGGTAAGTTAGCTCATTCGAAAAAGTCACTTTAATGGTAAGTATGAATACATAGGTTTATGTTAAATACAGTGATCTAGGTACTTATGGTTCCGTCACTGCACAAAATGAGTAGTTCGATGCGTTCAGACCCTAAACGGTCATGAGTGTATCATTGATAAATTGAAACGTTAATTTCCATCAATTCAGTGAATGTGTTAACTGATTTTTATTTGATGTTTTTTGATTGGACGTAGCTTAAAAGCCTTTGGTCAGTGAAGCGGTTTACATATTTACAACCCGTCTCAGCGGTCCACTTGGAGAATCATTCCGGCTAGCCTAAACTGCCCTAGAGTAATATGATATGGTATGTTTATGATGTTATTGACGATCGACTTATTGGTCAAGTTGACTGGATCCTTTTCACAGACGAGGTTATCTATCAACGCAATGACGACGTACCTGGAACAATCACTAGGACGTAGATAGATGAGATAGCCTATTCTAAAACTGAGTAAAACAGACGGTTAAGTACACACATTTTCAAATGTCCTAAGGGGATTTTTAAGGCATTCATACTAAAACATAAACAGTGCGTTTTTACCACAAGAAGTTGTCTGACATAATATGGACAAGACTAACTGCAGCGTGCAGTCACGGTAACCATACAAGTCAGTTAACGTCGGCAGGCTGGTTTTGGGTCCGATATGAAGTTGGTACGGCTGGTGTTGGCGATCACCTGCGCCCTTACGTGCCAACACTAACCTAGGTAATCTTTTCTGAATAGCATTCACAATATCCAGCTGTATCTGTCATTGTTCCGTCTGACTGTACACCTTTTCCAGAGTGCTGAACGTGAGTGTTCCTAAGCAACCTATACACCAAGGTAGAAGTCAGTATGAGACGGCTTTACCAGCCGATCACAGAACAATCGCCCACACATATCTCGTCATCCCGATTGGACAACATTTGTAGCAGTTTTTCTCACATTAAATCATCATAGATCAAAACGTTAGTGGTGTGAATCAGAAGTATCAGTCCATTCCTTCCAGCTGATCAGTTCATGCACAGACCGAATCAAAGCTTGCCTTACGTCCGGGAACTGTGCAGTTAGTCGGTTTCGCCATCATTGAGTCTCGACACGCTCACTGTACTATTTGAATTCCTTTGACAAAAGTGTTGTTCGCCAGATCGACTTCCGTAGTTCATTCGTTCTACAGATTTTGGTTTTTGTTGTTCAGCCTACTGATCTCGATGAATCTGTGTCAAGTCAATTGAAATATTGACTGATAGAGTGAGTGATATTACGCAATGACAATCTGTGCATTCAAAACCAAGAAGTGGGCGGTAGCAACATTCATAGGCCACTTTATTCACATTGTTTGACTGAATATTAACCAAATGTAATGAGTTGCAACTGTGAGCCTTGCTGCTTCCGTTTTCTGTCCGAATCACTATGCTCCATTGTTTATCATGGTGTTGTGATCCCAGAACGTGGGTGACACAAGAACTTTTAATTCTGAAACTCAATACAGGGAGTATATGCTTCAGCACCACCTTAAAAGACAAACACTCTCGTGTACATAACGTTGATCCAAGGAGGCCAAAGTTTCCAATGCGAAGTTCATATAAAGAAAACTCCATCTCTGGCTAGAATGCACCTCGATTTTTCTTGTATTTATCCTCGGTTACTTCATCACCTAAATATATGCTTCTGTCATAATACTAACAAGTAGCATAGTGTTGCGGTTTACTCTCATTACAGTAATATGTGGCTTAGATACGTTCAATAGGATTATATTTAATCTGAGATTATGGAGCTAGATACCGGTCAGGCAAACTGTTCTGTGCAACAATGTGGGTGAGCGAGTCTCTCTTCTAGTAGTGTCCTATTACAAAAGAGGCTGACCTATTTTGCGCCTGTTCCTATTGTCTAGCCGGAGGCTTGTCGTATAGTACCTCCGTACCAGTTCCCTTAAATAAATGTTGAACTTGCTCAAATGTGCTGTGAATTACTACGCATTCATGAAAGCGGGGTTATTCATATATACTTGCTACACAAATTGACCACTCTGGACATCTAGAAGAATAAATCCCACTGTATTTCTTGTGTTAAACACCAGAATATCAATTTGACAGACAGCTGCACATGTTCCAGTAACGTAAGATACGCCTTCAGCACAAAATCTACACTATCATCACTGCGATAAGCAGAGGATGCACACCCCATCTGATGGAAAATGAATAAGGAGTCTACTCTAATGCCTCACACATTCAGAGCGACTGGAAGACTTGCCAGTGTTTAACACCTTTTCCACCATACAGTGTTCTAATATTCATCTCGTTTTTCCAATTGTCACTTTTCGATGGCTCCATACCGAGCTTAGGGGACCTAATATTGCAGTGTGTAGTCTTTGGGACAGATAGTGAGAACAAGAATATCCCACTGGGGTCACAACACGGTGTGAACGCTTCCGCTCTTGTCGGTGTCCCGCTCGACTCGGGTCGGTGGACGCTCCACATACACAGCTGAGGCATGTTGTATTCATTTTATATGGGGCACATGTTCTGTTGAGTCACACTGACTCTCTCCATCATCTCAGTATTTTTCAGAGCTACTATTGTCTACCTACGGTTGCTGCACAAGCTCTGTTGAGTTTTATTTTAAGCCCCCGAACAGTGTTGAGACCACAGTGCGACGTTCATAATACTGCTCTCGGCCTCATAAACACGATAACAATACACAGCCATGGAGTCACAAGAAAATGGTTTCGGGACAACGCGAAGTGGAAAAGTTGAATAATGATCAGTTGCCAGCATTAAATATTTTTTTTCTGGCATTGCATAAATTATGGTATGTAATTACGCAAGACTCAAAGCTTGGTGACTTTTCCTGACGGACTGGAGCCAGCACTGCTTCCGGTTCTAGTTTGGAAATAAAATTTGCCGGACTAAAGACAGAGAGGGTAATCCAATGACGTGGACAGCTAGTAGTTTGAGGTTCTTCTTAAAGACATTAGAGAGTAGTATAGTGGAGACGAGCGATCACACCATGTTACTCGTCAGTATCAAAACAAAGGCACGTAAGTAAACGGGGTGAAAAAAACAAGAAGAAACGTCGAAGTGCACTCTGGCAAGCGATAGGGCTTTCCATGCACAGACTTGGCATCAGCAACGTTTGAGGTGTATGTTGAAACATATACCCCTGTGTCGATTTTACGAATGAACAATCTTAGTGCCATCCACGTTCTTGACTCACAACATGAGCACTGGACTATCCAAAGAAAAGGGAAGCGTGATCACCGGACTAGCTTCAGCATTGATCGAAAACGACTCACTATGTTTTACTACATTGGAAAGCAAAGTCAGTAATACTTCCGTTATCTTTGTACCAAAATTTTTGTGCACACGAGACCTTTAGTAGTAAGCCCAGCAGCGTCTGATTTTATGACAAAGCAGGTGTGTTGTTTAGATCTCTCACAGCATGTTCGGGATGTGTAACACAAGATGTGCTTCCTTACACTGGGCACCGGTGTTGTGAATAAACGCTGTATTTGACCGCCATCAATGTGGGGACGTATTGCAAAAGATGTTTTGAACACGTATTTGACCCGGACTGTGTTCATGATGAGAGAGAGAGAGAGAGGAAACGGTGACATTCACACAAGCGTCGTAACAGGACCGGTGTGCTTCGCCTTCCGTGCAAACAAATATTCTTCCGTAGTGTTTCTCGTCGTTGTTGCGGCTGTTGCATATCGCACGCTTTTCCATAGCAAATTACATGATCTGGCGCTGAACTGGTAGACAATATTTTTACAAATCCTCTAACTATGTGATACATTACTACGTACCCTATATAATTCAGTCTATTTTGGCTGAAAATCTGTTTGTAAAAAAATTCTAACCTCATTTTGTGCTGATGCACACGTACATAGCTGTATGAAGTATGGTGTTGCTGACAATTACCAGAACAGCCGTGAAGTTTAATGATTTTTAATTTCTGTTTACCCTTGCACGAAGGCAAGTGATACGGATTGGTACGTGCGCCCAGGAAGGAATGAAGGTGTATTTTTTAAAATGAGTTTTATTTAAAGATTCATAGCTTTGTGCAGCTATGGTGAATCTATCGTTTTATGTCAATCCGCACAGTTCATATCACCAAAAACAATACTGATTTGCACATTATGTCGCTGTGGGTGGATGTTTATTTTTACTCTGATTCGTCGTCCACACGAGACGCATGTACAGCTGCTGATTTTCTGACCGTTTAGCTTTGCACTAAAAGACTTTTGATGGACACCTGATGAAACTGTCCTCGACGTGAACATTGACAGTTGAGTTAAAGATGTGGTTCAATTGGCAACCTGATCACTCTTGGAGGGGTCTACAATATTACCATTTCGCTTAGCATTCACAGTGTTGATGATACATGCATGAGAGCAAATATCTCTGTCTCCACATTAGCTAGATCGCTTCGAACAGACGAATCTAATAGTCCTATTGGGACATTGGTTTCCGTGAAGCGAGTCATGAACATGTGACTTAATTACCTCGTCAGCTTGTTCTGTCTGTACAATGAGTTGTGATATTGTGCCAAACCATTTCCAGACCTTTTGGGGACCCAAAACTCCACTCATTTCTTAGCATTTCTTTTTTCTTTTCGAGTTGACAAACACAATGGCGGGAGAAAAAAGTGTTCTCAGGGGTTAGATTTGGACTATTCACTCAGCATCGGTTGTGCAAAGCTTTTCAATGTCAACATGCCAGAGCCAACGGCTCGTTCTATTGAACCAAGACAAAAACAGTTTGAATACCAAAGTATTGTGGTACACTTTTTGCAACACGTGTTTGGAATTAACAACCCACCTCTTCCAATTTTCCAGTTAGTTTAACTTATATACATGTATTCTCCACGTCTAATAGCGGGATACTTTTGAAAAGAGGATAGGTTTATAGTTTTCTACGGTTGAAACAGTTCACGAAAATAGGACAAACTGAACCTACTGTCACCATTCCAGTTAATTTGAATCCATCTGATATCACGTCATTTCACGCGGATTTTTTAACTGAATTGAAGGATTCTTGAACACCTGAGTCATACGCTACCGTTGTTCGGACGTCGTCTCAGCAAATGCACAGGGATAGACTCCGGGATTACGTGTGCAACATTGGCCTAATGACATAGGAAGCTGTATTTGCAATCTTAAAAAATAGCTGATCCTTCCGATTACTCGACGTTTTTGCATTCTGTTTCCTGTGGTTCATACACAGTGCTCACACCTTTCATATCCTATTAATGTTGTCATAGACGACCTTTCTATCCACCGCCAGCGCCTTTGGAGTACATCATTTGAAGAAACCTCACATCTCGACAGCTTGCGAGAACTGATTCTCATTGGCGATGGTCAACGTTCAGTTGTGGAGTGCAGCACAAGTTTGACCATTGAGGTTGTTACTCAACAGATGCAGCGAACAAATGGAGTACTTGATAAGCTTCCCCTTCGGAATGAATACGAGATGATGGAAAGTGTTGTTGAGCACATACAATCAGGAAGTGGAGTACTAGTCAGCTTAAGCCAAGTTAATTCAGTGGTCTCTTTGAGATAGCTATAAAATTATCCATTGCAAAAGTGTTTTGTGGATGACGGGGGTAAACTAGCTGCTCTTTCTAGAGCGTCCTATCCAGGTGGTGTACTCTTCATCACCTCGCTGTCGATCAGGAAAACCAGGGCCTTGGCGATTTGATTGATGCCTTATACTTACTGCTGGTCAAAGGGTTACAGTAGCATATCACTTTCGTCCTAACATGTTATTGTGATGTGTGCTCACAAATCATAATAAAGCGATGTCCCAGTATCTCCGGACTTTTGGTTAGTGTGCTAAACCTTATGTAAGTCATACGTTACGCATATAACTTGCATAACTTGCATGCATATGACTGAATTCACAATATAACCGTTTTCCTGGTCCTTCTTAGCTTACCACTGGCCACTGTGACTGGCTGAACCCGGTCGGATTTCGTACTCTGATTGGCAACCAGACAAGAAAAACTCTCAAGTCAAAGCCTGGTCACATCCGGAAATGGATGACAATGAGTACACTACTGTCTCCACAATCAAACACGTTAGGGGGAGGAAGGGGTTGTGAATAAGGACGGTTCACCTTGTGGAAGCATATAGATGTGAATTTGTTAGGGGGGATAAGACGTTTTGCTTTCCTTCAACCACTAAGGTAGGCTTGCAAGTAAAATTACTGTTGGACTCTCGCGTACACCGTTCTCGTCACAGTTAAGAACATTAAAGCCTCCAAAAAACGATGCACTGTTCTGGGATCTTGGTTCGCAGCCCTCTGTGATGAGCGTGTAATCACGACACAACGACAAGTAAAACGGCAATAAAACATTCCATCTGACGGGGCTACGACATTGAAGACAGACAAGAAACAATTCAATTCTGTATCATCCATCTTCTGTTGCCTTAGAACAGCGTGATTATAACCAGAACCTTAAGCGGGCTAATTTGAATCGTCATCGTCGACGAGCACCGCTCACCTGCTTAGGCGAAACTTTGATTGGCGTTCGTTCAACAGATGTAGATCAGTTTCAAGCTGCCAGCTCAAATTGTGAAGTTGTGTCTATCATTTCAATGTATGCTAGTTATTCCGTCCGTGGTCGATGCATAAACAAACTAGTTTGTAAACAAAACAATGGGAAGACGCAATGTATGTGATGTTCTCCGGTGTAATATTTTATACATTCTGATCACATGTGTAATCAGGTTTAAACGAGTCAAACTCCTACAGAGTGGAAGTCGTGGGTTGAAGGTTAAAACAGACGGACTGTGACTTTCGATAGCCAAAGCTTCAGCAAACTGGACTGTGCGCTTCTGGTTGCTGCAAAAAATCACTGAGAATGCGCCAGAAACTTTGAATCTGTGTCCTGTTTGGATTATGTGCTCTGCAACTAATGGTGCTGGGTGCCGTCCGTCGGCATCTAAGCAGACGCTTAGCGTTTCTAATGGAGTTTCCAGCCACTTGGGGACATGCTGCTTGATATGAACAGCTAGTTGTCGGTCTGCCTTCCCTATGTAGCTCATACTGCAGCTACACGAACAGTTTTGTTGTTTGCGTTGTTTGTACTGTCTTGTCGTAAACAGCACTGTTCCATTTTCCATCCCGGTGATCGAACTGAACTCATAATTACTTTTTTGACTGTGGGCTGCTATCTGCGCAAGTCCTCCGTGATCTGTGGAAAAGCATCCTGACTAGACTTCGCTTATACTGCACGGGACAGAAGCCTTCGAAATGCATATACTATCCTGTCCAGG
>QNGE01000891.1:0-10845 GCA_008508345.1 Paragonimus westermani
GACTAATCGGTAGGATATATCCCATTCGGTTGTACTGTGTCTTCCAGTCGCTGGGCGTTATCTAGAAGACGTGGAGAANAGACGTGGAGAAGTAGGATCTCAAAAAGTTTTGACTAGCGGTTACATGAAAAGTCACCGGTTGGACAATTCAATGTTAGCAGTTCATAGTTACTGCCGTATCGCGTAAAACATAGCAGGGTGCAACCTCCTCAGAATATCGTCCACTTAGCTGATGACGTCAAACAAAAGCATCATCATCAGATTAGTATAGCTCAGATTATGCCTGGTACATCGGAGAGCACCATCTGATTGAGTCAGCAACGGCTGACGATTGATCACCCAACTCAAAGTGGGTACGGTGTATGCGTTAGTTCGAAACAAGCGACCAACAATTGTTGTGAGCATCCACAGTAATCGTGATGGCGAACAATCATATTACCACTTAGTAGCAGGTTGAGAAAGCAAGACTAAACAAATTTGGAACATTAGGATAATGCTGCACAGGGCGAAAGTTGTTTTAAGGGATTAGACAGATTGACAGGATTGACAATTGGGAATATGGGGACATCGACTATCGGGGCAGCCGCAACGTCAGTACAGGTCCTGTTTGAACGCATAGGGGGAATTCTGACGCCTGATAGCCAAGGCCTCAACAAACTGAAGGGTGCGGTTCCTGTTGTTTCAAAGAATCACGAAGAACGCGTCACAAACTTTAACTCAGTGTCCTGGTTATATTGTGTTTTGCTACTGGCGTTTCTAAATTTGTTCCCCGTCACTTGGGAGCATGCTGTTTGATATGAGAATCTAGCTCTCAGCTTGGCCTCCCTATGCAGTTTATACACTAGCTACACGGATATTATTACAAACAATAATGTATGACAGATGTGCGCAGTTTGTTCGTATTCGAAGGGTCTGGTGGGGCTCTTGGTCGCTGTGCAGTACATAGTTTTGCAGCGTAAAAGATCTGGGTACAACAGATGTTTAACGCTTTTTTTAATCATAGTTGACCATCCGTCATTTCGAAACGGGAGTTCTGAACATATTGTCTCCTTCGGTACCCGTTGTTACCTGTATTCTTGAAGCGATGGAATAGCTGTCTTTCTTGACAAATTGCAGGAGGTACCCGTTAGACTGCACAGTGTATGTATGCGTTAATTTCAGTCGAACACTGTTTTCCGTGCATAGCCTCTGTGCTCTGTGAAAGCACGATGCAACAAAGTTTCAATTATACTACACGGGATAGAAGCTGTTAAGCTTCATACACTGTCCTGTTGGGGATGGCTTCCTGAAGAGCATTACCGGTCTCCTTAGCCAGTTTCAGAACATTATAAGAGTTGTTCCAGAACAAAACTCGTCGATAGTGAACATAAGTATAGAATCACTCCTAGTCGTCTGATATATTTTTCAACAAGTGAGCATATCGATTTTCTTAAACATTCTTCGAAGAACCGTTTATCGCTCAGCTTGACAAAGAATGTAGAGCAGCAGTGATGGATCGTGTGGATTACATTAACAAAATGAATTTAGCCTCCAGTGATCGCTCACGATTTGTGATGGGCGGAAAACTGATAATGCAACAGACTTAGAAGGACGGGCTAGCAAAGAAGTACAGTTGTTAATTAAACGCAATGTTCTAGGCGACACCGCATTCAGGCCGTGTACAAGTCAAATTTTTCAGATATACGGACTTCCCAAAGTGCACACGTACGGAATTCTGTTGGCTATTTCCAACCGTCTATGGTATAAGCTGATCGATTTGTTGGCGGAAGTTCTGAAACAGGCACGAGACTCTATGACAGAGTATTGCCCAATATGCAATCTCCATCTAGCAACGGCGTTAGAAAACCTCAATACATCTACCAAACATATGGCTTCATTGGGAATGGAATAGTTGTTTTCGAGTGTGTCGTTAGAACGAATTTTCAGCTTTCTCTGTCGTCCTGTGTAACCTCAAATCAGATGAAGATTGTAGTCTCAGAAGGTGAATTAGAACGCCTACTTTTGCTTTGCAAGTCTGACGAAAGCTTTAACTTTCAGGACAAGGTTTATCGTCAGATTGATAGAGTCGCGAGTGGTGGTTCACTTAGTACAGTTCTATTCTTACACAGTTGTAGTATCTGTGACGAATATCCGGACGATTTTCAACCCTAGTCGCTGGGTTCCATTTCGTGTGTGGATGTGTTGTGCATAGATGAAATACTTGATCGATAATCGATATCTCTACTCGGGCCACTGGTTGAAACTTCGCCAAGCTTGGGGCTTGTATGCATTTCATTCGAGGACAGCTGGAGATTGCGTAGGTCGGTCGTGACCGACCGATCTGAAATGCAATCGGAATATCGTTCTTTCCGATCGGGGGAAGCGCGTCGCTTTTTGTAACGGTACCCTTAATCAGAAGTAAAGTGACTGTCAATTACATTCCGTCCTCCATTTTCACTGCATCGATCCTAGCCTTAAGCTTTCTTCCTTAGACCGACGAAAACAAATACTACATATTACCGTATTTCTCTGTCTGAAGCGTGCTCTCTCAATTTCGCGTATTTGTACACATCCGCTTTTGAATGCTTGCTTAGGCTGGTCAACATGATTCACAATCGTTTCATTTCGACACGTGCTGTTTTCATCTACGGGCTCATTACTGTTCATTGCAGACCCCATACTGCACGTAAGTTGTCGATATAAGCGTGCTTTCGGTTCAAATCTTCAAAATCCTCTAGGGATATTCATGTCATTTCCGATGTTCTGTTGCAGAAACGTCTGCATATTACACATGTTTAGACAAAACGTGCCGAAGATACTGAGAGGTTGTCAGACAAATCTTTATGAGAAACCGACGAATAATTGTTGCGTTTTTCTTCAGTTGTCTGTAAGATGTATGTTCGACCAAACTCAATAAAACCTGGTGGATCTGGAAAAAGTTTCGAAACGGATCAGTCTTGCATTCTTTACAAATAAGATAATCACAATGGACGTGGATCACATTAGCCCAGTTGGGTAATCGAGTCGTAGATTGTAACCGTCGAAGTGAGGATTCGGCAGCATTCCATTATATCATTTATGCCCTCGGGCCCATTGTACACCTTGACAGCCTAGGCCAGCCGCTCGAGCGTTGACCGACCACTAGTCTTTCTGCGCCTGTGCGTGCGTCATTTCCCGCTGAATTACTTGACCAATCCTGTGATTGCACACACAAGGCAGTCGACCCGTTTTAAGGCTGATGATTTGGCTGACACTGCTCTTACACTTTCATGTGATTGTTGATCGCCCCACTCTATTCGTTACGCTACATAAGATACTTCAGCACACACCTTCTTCACTCATAAGCTGCAAGAAGAGGCATGGCTTATGCAACTATGCTGAGGTCGGATTTATCGTGAGTACCGGGTCAGCTTGGGAAAGACCCATCCATGAAACCTCTGCTGAATGTTGAAAATCGCGGACAACGACGAGTGGATTTATTAGCGCAGTAGTTGCGTGTAATCAGGAGGTGAATGACGCCGATATATATTTGAAAAATAAACATACAATGAGTAGTGAACGATTTATTGTGACGTTTTGAATCCACACTAGGATCTGTTATGAAACAAAGAAATGTGCTGGGATGACAAATTTAACTATGATATATTTTACACGTCACCTGAACTACAGACGCTCGTACATATTTATATGTGAATATTTATATACCTCTATATCAATCTATCACGTGAGTAACAGTGTATCAACTCTACGTGGAGAACAAAACTACATGTTTGGACTTAGCGAAATCCGGATAGCATATTGGGAGTGATACTGAGTGTTGCGAATCACCCACTGAAACGGTGGAAGCTGACGAGCTGTTGACAAACGGATGAGTTGTTATGAAATTCGTTTGCTGGATGAAGTTGTGCAATTTCGGAAGGTCGGAAATCCCCACTGTAAGATCGCGTGCAGTGTACCTTGTGTGACGGCATCAACGTAGGATGCGTTGTTGTTCAACATGCTGCGCAGCATTAAGTAATCATTCTTCTTGGTACGTCGCAAGAAATTTTACTACAAACCCACGGTTGTCTTAGTGTTCGTGACCAAACAACGAAGAAGATGAACGAAGAAGACTGTAAGGCTGCTGACAGAGTTTGAACTTTTGTCGATGTCTGGTGTTCTCGGTTGTTCTATCGCGGAACAACCGAGTGGATGCAATTGAACTGGAACGATTCCTACGACGCAATGATACGGTACGCGCTGTTTTACCCGAAGAGCCGATTTCCCCAAATCCGACTACGAAGGAAAACATTGGTCTCCCGAAAACAGCGTTTATTGTCTCAGCCCGGAGTTCCAAGTGCCGAAGTCAAATTGTCGAAAAGCCAAAGTCGAAGTACAAAATGCAACTCTTGCGTTTTTATAGCTCGTCAAGCCATCGGGTGAAAAAACAAGCTAACTAGCGTCCGGTATGTGAGTCGGCGCCAGAGGTAGAAAAATTGTTGGTACATCAAAGGAATTCGGCTTTACAAGAAAAAATGGTAAATGCTCATTCCAGTTAGTGGACATTTTTTTGGGGTATGTGACATCCCCAACATCGGTCGGACGATTCATCGGGTCTTTTTCGAAGAATCGTAGCCGCCATTTTATTTCACGTTAGCCCTTGAAATGTGGGGCAAAATAGCATCGCCTTTGGTGCAATTTCCCCGGATACACACATGAAAATTCCAACAATTCACTGAAGATAGAGTCGAATGCATTGGAGTCCTGGTGATGAGTTCATGATGATCGTTCGACTGACTGAACAGCGACTTGTCACTTTCGGATGGGGTCATTCGTATTGCTGCAGATAATACGGATGTGCTTCCGGTCTTCATTTCATGGTTGAATGGAATGGAAATACGCTGCAGTTTCTTCGTCCATGTACGGGTGGGGAGAGGGTCAACACTCGATATTGCGGAGCGACATTGAAGTCTACTCAGAAGAAGCTCTGGTGGTGATAGACAAATACAGAGGACCTTGCCTCAATACATCCAGATTTCCCAGAATTAAACAAAAACCAGGTGAAGCACTTGAAAATTGTGTTTCTCGTCTTGTATGTGAGAGACATCCCTCTGATTATATATCTGTTTCGTAAAGGGGAGTGCATGGTGACCGGCTGGCCCAGCGCTTGGCTTCGGGTAAAAACCGATTTGAGTGTGCGAAAAACTCTTCTACTAAAGGATGCCAACAAACCTTCATGAGACCAGGCACGTGACACAGCTTACGTGAAAATAGCGTCCAGGCACGCGTCTTTATTGTCATTCCGCATAGGTCTGGAATTGCCAAACTTACGGCATCGACTCCTTCTACTTTACCCTCCCCTAAAAAGCCGGCTGCTGTTATTTACGATAGCAGACAGCATCCTGAAAACTGTAGGTCCAGTTCTATCTTCAAGTTCAATCACAGCCAGTTATCTGAATTAAGTTCCCAGTGTATGTTTGTACTGTGTGATTTACCTAGTCATCGTGGTCATTGATATGGATGTGACTACTAAGCCAGTAGTCGTAAATTCTTCAGTTTTTTAGTAACCGCAAAAGCGAAATATGGGAATTCACCGGAGGCTACCCAGGTCAGCAGAAGCTTATCTGTGTTTTCTATGGGTATTTTCAACCAGTCAATTCGACCATAAACTGCATTCTAAACAGCGTTCTCCTCGCTACAGTTCATTGGACGCTCCTGAGTACCTAATTCGGTTCAGTAAGACCAAAAACCGGGGCTCTCTTAATAAAGCCAGTCAGTTTTGCCCGTCCTACCAGTTTTGGTTATTCCAGAACAGTTTCTTACGTGGATCTCGTTATTACAACCATAATTCTGTTTTCAAATTCTCGAAACTCTTCCGGTTTCACATGATCACCAGCATAACTAAAACGTCCATTCAAATAGCCCACACCCCCTTATGACTGATAGACTGTTCTTGTCACCTTCTGTAGGAACTGTTGGTTCCGATCTCAATTAATCATCCAGCTGGGTTCAAATTATACTCCGATCAAAGTGGTAATATCGCACATAACTATCACGTACCGTCCCTTTGCCTGGCCTGGGAACTGTCGTGGGCTACTTCGGGATAGAATGTAAACACTTTTCGGTGAAGGACGATTCCGTTGGTCTACGTAACAGCGTCAGGCTTACCGAAAGGTTTCCTTACCACTAAACGCAATATACACTGTTCAAAATTACTGAGGGAGTTGTATTTGCGCTTAAGGGCATCGGATAGAAGGAAACGGAACTTTTGACCGAGCTAAAGTATGCTGGAATATCGGGTTGCACACATTATCACAACTGATGTTCTGATTGGTTGTTCGAACAGCCAACTGAAACTCACCACTGGATTAGATATAAGAATAAAATTTCCAGTTCAGAATGCGAAATCAAATGCAATTAATGTCGACGGTGAGTTCAATAGATCGCTTCCCGACGGTAAACTTGCATTTCAGCTTTTATTAGTGCTTATAACACATACTCATGCTTCCGCAGTAGAACGAAGTATTGGAGGAAGATGCCCTAGTGCTTTGGAACTGCGAAAATGTAACGCAATAGCAATTATTAAGGTAAGCGACCAGAGTTTCAGGCTGGAAGTTGTGTACGAAGTCTGTTGACTCAAATGTCTCTCATGTGATTGAGAGCACTGTTTAGGAAAATCACCCATCTGAGGAAGAGGACGTACTACGTTTTCATTAAGCCAAGCTGAATCTTACACATAATCTTGTGTGCTTTCGGGTTGTGAAGCGGATTCACGGTGTTAATCTGGATGTTAAGCTAGTCCATATGTCTTGGCTATGAACTCATAGTGAAGGCCCCTTGTAAACTGGGATTTGGAAAGACGTGTGCCCAAGTGCACGTACGGAACAAACACGTTATTTGTTGCAGGAGTATATGTTTTAGTTTTACATAGTAACCTCTATGACTTTAATTGAAAATCCAACAGCAACGGAGTTATCAGTTATGCGTTCCCAGTCATATGGGTTTGTAATTCTGATTTGTGTTAGTCAGCTGTAAGTCTTTACACACTGAATAAGATGACAACGATGGTCGTGAGTTTAGACTGTAGGTTCATTGAGAACAGATAAAGCAATAACACATATACAGCAGAACCTCAGTTATTAGCAATCTATTCATTTATGCTGTTATTACGTCTGTTAACCCCATACGCCGCTATCCAACTAAGATTTGGCTGATGTAATCCTGGAAGCTGGAGTAGCATCTGTACATGAAAGTCCACTACCGTAGTGAAAAGTGCTGTAATCGCGACCAGGACAATGGGACATAAATTGTTATGGCCCCGACTGCTATTCGAATGCACAACTAAACAGGATTCAAAGAAATATTTTGTGAAGAGTCAAATTTGGCAGTTAAGGAACAGTCCAAACATTCCTATTTTTCCAATTGAGATGATAATGTGTACCAAAATAAATGGGCTTATTCACAAACCAAACCAATTCGTTGGTCAGAATAAGTATTATTGACATTGACGGTCGGTTTGTACGTGTGGGGTATGCGCCGACACCAGGTGACTGATTAAACAAATATGAGACTTGTGAAACAAATTCCTTGTGCAAAGTGATCGATGGCGTAAGTTGACCGATAGTGACTGAGATATTGTGGAGAATACAATTTTGTCGTACATTTTCTGGAGGGGGGTACACTCGGAAATCTGAACATGAACACGTCATGATTCGCGCTCAACGAAACTTGTTGGATTCTGCAGACTTACTAAAGTGATAGTGTTACCAGAATGGGTGAAGAGATTTTATAAACTATATCAGTGTGAATATAAAAGAATGTTTACTAATAGTGTATTACCAAGCGCGTTCGTATGTAACACTCATTTGACACAATCTCATAATAATGATTGTCCCAAACCGTTATGCGCAAAATACTACCTTCTTTTATAACGCAAAACTTTTCTCGTAGACGGAAAAATATTTTGCTCCTCTGTTTCCGGACATAGAGTCCGCAGTACTCAAACAGTCAATCAGGAATAACTGTTTGAATCAATTTTGCTGCCTCTATTTCACAATCAAATGTACACTTCTGGAGAAGCTCATGCCGTATTACACTCACTGTCATAACGAAAAACAAAGAAGAGGGATGAAAAAACAACTGAGAAGATTGCAAAAGCTTCGAGGATGCCTTCCCCGACATTTTCGAAAGCTTGTGCAAATAGCCGAGAACAGCCTTATTGGGTGACGTTTCGAAATGTGTTGCCTCACAAACCACTATCCACATGCAAGTAGTTTATCAGATTTTGTTAATGAATATAAAGATACACCACATATTCCCGATGTGTGATATAACGGAATAAATTCAGGGCAAAAAATGCTGAAACGAATCTTTTAATTTGAATCCCCACAACCAATTGTTAGCTTGTGTTCGACAAACTATGATTTACTTGCAACATCGCAACCAACAGTATTTAGTAAAAAAATAACCTAATGAAGACAAAGTAGTACTGCCATAAATGAATACATCTGAGGTCATTCATATTAACCAATTGTATAATTGGCTCTGTTGATATATCCACTTGTAATGTAAATCAGTCAGCAATAGTTCATTAATCTACAACAACGAAACATTGACCTCGTGATAATTAGTGGAATATTTTGCCGATACAGAAGTGACCGCCATACATAAGTGATCGCACCGCTTACTTTCATATGGATCTATTATCTAGTCCCTTCGCAAAATGCACTAAGCTTTGTATTCATCGTTTTAAAACTGTTAATTGGAACATACAAATCATCTCTGCTACTACTGATGCCTGTCCGCAACATTTACACTTCCCGTGAGTTCAACTTGCTGGAAAGTCATAACAGTGGAGTAATCGATTGCACTAAACAAAATAAGTACTGTGCAGCTTCTGGAGTCGATCTAGTAATCACAGTAGATGAAAGTGGCTGAGTTCCACATAAGAGAAGTCGGCCGTACCTAATGTAAGGTGAGTAACGTGGAGACCGACATGGTTAGCTCGCGAGAATCTCACCCCCAGCTCATATCATGGTTGTGGTAAGGATAAGCTTAATTGAATGTTTCTAATATGACCGAATCTCGGGCTTGGTGGAAATGTTTCCCAATGGCTACCTGAAGGTCTGTGGGAACGTGAACACCGCGATCATCTGTAACTTTCGATTTATAACGGTAAACTACACGAATGTGTTCAGCTATCCGGTTCGCGAAGGCAACATAGGTTGTGTCAGCACCTAGTGAACACGGGGTGGATATTGCTTTTCGGCCAATAGTGAGCATTAGTATCCTTGTGCGTCGTATATGTATGAATACACCGGAAGCATTATTGATTCCAATCACTTGAGTCGTCTCCAAAGCTTGTGTTAACAGTGAAGTGGCCGTCATTCTGCTAGACCGATGCGTTGCCAACGTTTGTCACTTCGTTACTGTCAGCGATCACTGCTTTTATTAAAATCCGTTATGTTCTGTCTATATACACGTCACCGCATTTATGGATGAAATGGCGACTTACACGAAGGCCAGAAACAGCTGGAAGTCAAAATCAAAATTAGAGGCTTTGAAAATAGCGAATTGTGGGTCAGTTAAATGATGTTCTGCAACCAGTCAGTACTTTGCGTAAAATAAATAGGCTTTCCATATGACAAACAGCATCACTCATGACACTGCTGTACACCAACTTAACTTCAAAACTTGAACGAGGTTTCAATCAGTTCCGCTGCCTATTACTTATATTTAATTGTATGAAACGTTTGTGATGTTACTCCTAAAGGAATACTGTGATTATGGCAATGAGTAACAGGGAGGGGGAATGGAATTCGGGTTACTGATAATGGCAAGTGGAGCTTCTTCTAAGTGGCAATAGTCTCAAAAGTGAGATACCGCCGTCACATTTATATCTGAGCTCTTATGTGGCCATAAGCTGAAATCTATTCAGTGATCTAATCAGCTACCGACTTTTTGTTTTTGATGCTCATTGAATTGAAGGGATAACAGCATTGCGTAAACAAAGCTGCGAAAGCGAAGATGTCAAAAAAACTTGGAAATGACGCGGTAACAAAGGGTGAACCAATGTTTAAATAGTCGACTTCTGGTTAGAAGAGGCTATTCAACATCAACCTGAAAGACTCAGAGAGGACAAGACAGTCAGTGGTGAAAGACTCAGGCGAACACTGACCGATCAGCTTACGGAATGGAATCTCGCTCAACATGACCTACATACTTGCTGATAAACAACGAAATAAGCTGATGCTACGTTTTTGTAAGTACCTCTGGTGAGAAGGAAGTTGAAGCATCAAGTTTTCATGTGTTGACATGATACAGAATAAAGTCCACGAATGCGACAGTAAAATTCAGGGGAGTGCTGTCACACCCCATGGCAATCACGTGATATTAGAGTATGAGGAGTGAAAAATGATGTAATGAGATATCAGGAATATTGAGCACGAACGAATAAAAAACGGACTTGTTTTTCAAATCCATATACAATTAATGTAAAATTGAGCAAAGATTGTCAGTGTTATTGTACTGACTGCTTACAGTGGGACGTAAATAACACAAACTATGTGCAAGAACAACATGGCAAACGAGTGTGCTAATTGTTCTTCATCAGGTCACATTTGCTCAATCATGCAAGCGCCCGTAACAAAAATTGACTTAGGTGAATTTGAAAAAAGCCAATAGTAGCATGTAAGATGACTTGCGCAATGACATTTCGTTCGCATCCCATCGGTTACTTTTGCGAAATTAACATACACTTCATATAGTTAAGGGGCAAGCAGCTAGGCGAAATCAATCTAGAAATGTTTGAAACAGTCAGTCAGGTGACCAAAGCGGAAGCAGTAAAATGCAACTGATTGATAATTTTGATGCAATAAATGGGTGGTA
>QNGE01000891.1:11171-28136 GCA_008508345.1 Paragonimus westermani
TACCACCCATTTATTGCATCAAAATTATCAATCAGTTGCATTTTACTGCTTCCGCTTTGGTCACCTGACTGACTGTTTCAAACATTTCTAGATTGATTTCGCCTAGCTGCTTGCCCCTTAACTATATGAAGTGTATGTTAATTTCGCAAAAGTAACCGATGGGATGCGAACGAAATGTCATTGCGCAAGTCATCTTACATGCTACTATTGGCTTTTTCAAATTTAACGATGGGAACCATTGTTTCTGACTTAGGTGAAATAAAGACTTGTCACATTCCAACTATTCTCATCAGAACTGCCAGCTCGGTCTGACAACCTATTAGTGGGTTTTAGCTAGCTTTACTCGAACACATTTATCGAAGCTTTCGACTTACCGATCGGTCATCACCTAGCTAAATGTGTTTTGCTCATCAACTGGGCCCTTGATAAGTAACATCCATTACGTAACTTGCATTGCAACGCAAGAATCGTGAATATTTCAGCCAAGTTTTTCGATAACTTCCACATACTTAATCGCGTTTCCAAATGCTTAAGATCGAAACCTCCAGTTACCACGCATGTGCTGCTTCCCCTTTCAGCATGAGAAGAAAACACCTGTACTTGCTAGTCTGTCCTCAATACCACTTACGACTGGACTATTGCCATGGCGTGATTGACATTGCCCGTCTCCATCGTAAACGAAAACCTAACGTGCTAGACTTAGTTGCAACGGTTGCTTCCCAAACAGTTTTCTGCTAGAGCTGGGCCGATGACTGGATCATCTAACCAACATGAATGACTTGGATACCATTTTGGAATCTCACACTACATTCACCGTTGCTTTCAAATCGAAGCAAATGAGCACTAGGGTGGGGATCATGGTATAAGCTGTTCGTCGGATCGATTCGCTGTACGTACAGTGTGTAACGTAGGCCAACATAGCTCCGTTCTCAATGATAATTCAAATGGACGTTTGCAAACAACGAATGAAAATAGCTTCAACATGTCAGTATATACTTGCAATGTTTCAATCGAATGATGCAGCAATAGTGTCTTCATGTGAATTCCACAAACAACTACCGTGGTTTTCTACCTCAGCTGACTGAGCGCTTACTACGATGAAGTGTGCGGATATTCACACGGGCTGAACACTGCTCTTAGCTCGGATTTTTAAAGTTGAACCATTTCCGTGGATTGACCTTTCTTGACAGATATGCTGCACTTGTATAACTCATTGTCTGGCCACGCTGATGCCGGATTCGCCAAATCCAAGAACTGTTTCTGTCAAACATGTCTAATTCATCAGTAACAGTATTTACAATTGCAATGCTGAGTAAGCCTTGGGACATTGGTGAATATCCAGATTGAGTCGGTTGCTGCAAATGGTAATTAGCTCACGCTTTGCAAACCTACATATAAGCTACCACGCAAAATTCATGAAGATAGAAAACAACTGACTCGCTATAATCTAATAACATTTAGTACTTAATAGCAATACGCAAATAAATAAACCGGAAATTAAACTGTTGTAGATGCTAAGGGCGTTTAGCCTGCAGAGTTTTGTAATGTACGAAATCCCTTACAAGTTATGCGAAAATATAAAACAACCACGTACACTCGTTTGCATGACTCGCGTGTATCCGCACATATTGGGTGGCAGTATATCTCCAAACGCCTTGGTGATATGACCCCCATAGTATACACACACACATCTACTGTTCCAATAGTCGCTTCCGCTCCTTCTTCTTTCTGTCGCTGAGACCTGTCCTTTAGTTCCCGGGAATACGCCCTATGCTACTCATGCAACAACTCATCCCCCTCTAGGTTTCCTGGCTCCCTCTACATCTGCTGACGAATTCTCTCCAACCGAAGCGCTCTCGCAACACGGCTGATTGATCTTCCCTTGGTTCAAATGAGTAGTGTTGCAGATTTATGATTTTAGATGAGACCCAATTATGAAAAGTCAGGGATTCGGCTGCATTCGAACCATTGACAGACACAGCATGCCTCAACGCGGCAACCTCTCTGTTCTACCAGCTGAGCCATGAAGCCACACCAGGAGCTCGGAAATTTCACATTCGGACTCCGTTACCCACCGTCCAACTGTCTCATATGGAATCCACCAAATGATTTAGGGGATCGACTACCCCGGCAGGATTTCTCAAACAGTTCACGCTTCGTAGCTCAGCTGGTAGAGCAGAGCGCTTACCGCGATGAGGCATGCTGTGTCTGTCGCTGGTTCGAATTCAGCCGAAGCCTTGACTTTCCACAATTGAGTCTCTTCCCCTGGTTCGTTGTGCCGGCATATTGTGCCACTCCGCTAACTCGTTGCTATGCCCTCGTTTTTTCTCGCTGTCCCTCTTGATTGTGTATGCTGGAAACCTTTGGAAATTACGAAAAATATGGACCTATCCATTTAGGCAGAAGTCCTCTTGAGCCTGGGCCGTTGGCACCTGTATTCCGATGGTCTGGACGTTTCACATTTCTCCTGGATTATAAACCGCTGAGCTGCCGATTTATCATTTTGGGTGAAAGCGACGCTTCCGGATTTCGTTTGATTCTTTCTGCATCGGCAACTAGTTCTCTGATGGAATCCACTGAATGTTTTGATCTACCGAAAGTCAAGGGGTTCCACCGTACAACAGTTGGATGGAGATTTCTCCGTACTCACCTGAACGGACGCACAGTGGGCCAATAACATTAGTGGTAACATATTTTCAGTCGCCTCCCATAGCTGATAACCATTCCTTGGTTGTTCGGTTGTTACGTTCAGTGAGCCAATTCGTCTGCGGGTAGTATGATATTGTTCGAAGACGCGTAATTTCCAGTTGTCGCATGCGTGTCTGGAACTCCTTGCTTTCAAATACTGGTCCACGATCCGTCGAAGCCGCATTTGGCATGCCGTAGTAATCTACGATGTGCTTCACCACCATGTCTCACACATTAGACACCCTGTCATATCCAGGAAGTATTGGGTGCTGCCAGACCTCAGTGGAAAAGGGGCCCATTAGATCCACTGACCGGAGTCCCTCAGTTTGGGAGACCGGTATTGGCTGCAAATGCCGCTAGGCCCCTCACTGTCGTATTTCAGTAACTAACACTGTCAGCCGGCAAGCAAACAAATCATCATATCCTTTTTCATCTTCGGTCAATATGCTTCTTGTTGTAGTAAACTGTACGTCCTGTTGCATCCAGTGTGTGTTATATGACAGTTTGCTACTCGTTTCTCCTTCAGTTGTCTCGGGGTGGCCATCACACGAGGGAAGCCAAAGCCACATCAATATGCCCGCACTGTTTAAGCCAGCTGTCCTCCTATGGGGAGCAACTATTTTTCCAGCTCTTTAATCTTAGTATTTGTCAAAATCCCCACGCCTATTGCCACAGCGTTAACTGCCTTCCGGAGGACCCCGGTCTAACGCTGCAGACGTACTAGTGTTTGTGGGTCCTGCTCCAATACTAAGCCGTTGTCTCCAAAAGTCACTTAGGGAAGCTCGTCGTCTGCGTGCGATCGAGAAGGGAAACCAGTGGCAAAGTTGCTAGAACCCAGCGCAAGATTGACCGTGAAGTCACATGTCTGCAAACGCAACGCCCACTGAGCTCATTTGCGTCCCGGATCCCTCGCAATCCTAACCCAACCAAGAGTTTTGTGATCCATCCCCACGTGAAGCTGTTGACACAACAAGGCCTCCACCTATGCAGTGTCCGGATGATTGCCGAACACACTCTCTCAGCAAGTGAAAACTCTGGTTCCACTAGGATCAGGCACTTGCTGGCACATTCCTTTGGAATTCGGGAGTTTCAGCGTCGGTTCTTACCCGCTCATTTCCTGTTATATACATACGGACACATTCTGGTCGTCTTTGGTGTCCGTCGTTTGTTATTCTGCCACGCTGGTGCATCCACAAACGTCGCTCAGATCTAAGAAACTGTTAAACATGTTTCTTAGACAGCAAAACGAGTTAAGGCATTGAAGTCAGTCATGATCTGACGGTGCGCATGTCGACGTAGCTCCGTTATGTTACTCNAATCACCAACGTTGCTGAACTTGTCGGTCAAAGGCGTAATGAAATTAATGATGTTCAAAGTGTAATGATTCTGTTCTATCCATCACATCGCTGTTGGATTGCTCGAACGTGTTTTTCAAGTGTTTGCTCATCATACTTCGCTCAGTGTGTTTTCCACATGACAGATTCGACCGGCTATACTAGAAGTGAAACCGCGTAGTTCGTGTTCGGATTCGGTTTTGCTTGTAGCAGGACTTAGACATGGTACATAACGATAGGTTATTCTTCGAGAATGTATACTGTTCACCAGTAGTTTATTTGGTAGGATTGAGTGTATTATTTGATATCTAAAACTATGCGCATGCAATTCGTTTCGCTCATCAGATTTCAGCCCATTTTAGTTGGACCCCTTTTGAACAGATGTAACCCAAGAAAGGTAGCATTTGGAGTAGTTCAGTCATAATCCCCTCCTCATCCCAGTCTCTTTTGTGTGTATTTGTAACTCTCTAGATGGAATCGATGTTGATGAACAGTTGTTTGATCAGTGTGATTTGGAGGGCCTGGAAGACGAGATAGAAGAGCTGGAACTGGAGGCTTGATGTTTTCCACATCAAGCGTTTTTAGTTTGATTCGTGGAAGATCATCGGTAATCTCTAGCATTCTTCTTAAAACGGTCGCAACTCACGAAAACGCGCTAGAATACTTTCGGTAGATTTGCCTGTTATACGCCATTTTCGACATTCTGTTGAAGAACGACAGCTCACGGTCTACAGTAAACACAAACCATTGGTGTACCCATTGAACTCTTCAACAGACATACCTCCAGAGAAATCAGACAGTTAGACCGTATGTCATAGTTTACGACAGATATGCAGCATGTCTCAGGTGTCCTTTATCCTACCGTTGACGCAATCTTACGTGTTTATCAGGCAAGCTATTTTATGCCTGCTGTCCTTGGTTCGGTTGCCATGGCTGCTGCACGGACAGGCGACTTCCAGATAGAGCAACCCGGTCAACGTAGCTCGCTCAAACTACAGTCCATTTCTTTAACCTTCTTTGGGGGCACCATCTTGTGATGTCTCGCCTGTAGTGCCCTAATCGTTCCGTTGCGCAGCGTTTAGCACACTACATAACCCATCGCACCCTTGCGTAGTGTTTCAGGGAAGCTTATCATTGAACGATTTGCACGGTCTAATGTGACCCCAGAAGTCTGTAATTTGGTCCGTCACTGTCAGGAATATTAGCGTTCCAGAGTTCATGGGCATGTCAAGAGCATAATCAGTCTTACCAGCACCCGACACGCGTCTTCATCACATGCACGTCGATCCCATCGGACCACTGCCACCTTCTAAAGGCGTTACAATCTTCCCAACTTTGCCGACTGTTTTACTAAGTGGCCGAGAGGAGGGTTACTTCTTGATAGCGCTTCCGAAAGGGTGGCTCACGTCATTTTAGAACGTTGGGTAGCTCAGTTTGGCTGTCCGGCAGCGGCGACTTCGGATCGTGGTTCTCAGTTTAGAAGATAATTCACAGATCTGAACTCCCTTGGGTGCAAGCATATACGCACTACCGCCTATCATCCAGAATCCAGTTGTATGGTGGAACGAATCATTGTAACACGACGCCAACAGCTGTATCGAAAGCGTCGGATACAACCGAGAGCTGTGCGTTATGGTCAGAATGAGCCAGGAGAGCTATTCTGGAAATAGCCTCTTCAAGATTTTTAAAGGCCATACGCGAAGAATCGGAGAATGACACTTTACGAACACCTCCAAGGTGGAGATCGGTCATTGGCTGCCTAATATGCGCTCCACAACAATGAAATGAACGATATCAGTTAACCAGGCTAAAAAAATTTACGAAGATGCTTAAAGAATGAAGGTTCATAATAATTCAGGATAGCCTGGACTTTGGCTGGAAGGACAGCAACTCCACTGGCTGAAACCCAGTGGCCTAGAAACTCGATAGTTGATTTGCCTAGCCCGAACCTTTTTGGGTTGGCTGTAATACCATAGTCAGCCAGCCGTTCGAACAAACTATGCACATTAGAAAGATATTCATCCTCAGAACGGATAGCAACTAGATGGTCGTCGAGGTAGTGATGGATAAAGTCTAGACCGCGGGTGCAAACGTCCGGCCGACATTGGTCAATCCAAATGGCATTCAAAATACTCGAAAAAACCAAATGGAATAATCACAACGGCAGTGAGCATGTCATCGGCTGCCATCGGACTTTGGTGATAATGGAGGACCAAATCAATCTTGCAGAAGATTTTTGCCTGAGGCAGGTCGTATGATCCCGTATGTGCAGAATGGGAAATCTGTCAGGGATTGTTACTCCACTGAGACCGCGGTAGTCACCACAAGGACACCAGTCCCTTGAAATTTTAGGAATCAAATGCAGTAGTAAGGTTCAAGAATTATCCCGAGTTCGAGCATGTTTAAACTCGGCCATAACAAGCTTAAGCTTCTCAGGGGCCAATTTGCAGGACCTAGCCAATACGGGCGAGGCTTTGGTTCTGATGTGATGTGTGACGTTGAAGATCAGAGCGAGCACGGTGTTTGATGCCCGGACTAATTGTGAGAACTGTTGAAAAGTTCCACAAAAGACAGTGGAGCAGCCAGTGCTGCGTAAATGGGGTTGATGGCTGCTACGTTGGTGCGATTGCCGGTAATACATAAGTGCGTAACGGTATCTATTAGGTCCCAGCATCACGCATCGAATAAAAGGTCGAAATGCTGGAGGAAATCGATATAGATGGCGGCGAACGGAACAGTAGCAACAAAGAAAATCCAACGGAAGTTTCCTCGGGGATTCAAATCCAACTTCAACGAATACTGACCAAAAGTCTGGATAGCAGTGTAATTGGTGGCACGAAGGTGAGGAGCGCCTGACTGTGTCGCCTCGGAGCAAGGGGTCGTATATCCAGTGGCTTCAGTGCCATACCGTTCAGGATACTAGCAGAAGCCTTTACGCGACTGTGAGCCATGTCAACGTAGCGACCGGCTGGTACGAAGTCGCCGTAGGAACCGGTTTTGAAAACGGCCAATCATCACCTTGTCTAATTCCCTGCGTAAAGCGGCCACTTCTGCCAATAATGCCTTGACCTCTGCAAGGTCGGTTGTGTGTGAGCCTACAGACTGTTCCGCAGCTGATGTCATAAGGATAGCATTTACTGATGAATTGCTGGAATTGCGCAGAAATCGCTGGAAACGTTCGACCACTAGATCGGCGATCCCAGAAGCTTCTGTCAACAGTTGCCAGCGGGCTACGGATACAGCAGCCTGAGTTGTCTCCGGCAGCCTCTGCATCCATAGCTCACGTGAGTGACTCGTCCATGTGGGGGCCACCAAGAGGTTTCTGCATCTCACGAAGCAGCCTAGAGGGGCGCTTGTCGGCCAGCTGTAATCCACTGAAAAGCTGCTGTTAGCAGGTCTTCTCTGACGGGGTAACCCGCTTGATTACGGCCTCCATAGGGGTGTCGTAGCAATGTTCCGCAGGTTGAGTAAGGGGGCCGTCACACATTTGTATTGTGACTTCCTTCGGAAGTCTAGACACTAACTGACTGAACTTAGCTTGGTCAGATGAAATTCGGTTCTTGATAAACCGGGCCTCGAGGTAGACAAACCACAGTAACGGGTCAATCTCCAAGAATGGAGGAACGGTTAGGGTGACCGTGCCTACAGTGTGCAAACCTGAGGGCTTGATGTCTTCGACAGACACTAAACGATCAACAGGTTGTAATAAGTAAAAGCGAGAGTAAGAAACGTGGCACTAGTTGAGAAAATTCAACCAAATCTAGTATTTCGAGAATATGATAACGTGGTCAGTAAAGAGATCAATGCAATGCCATATAAAAATAATCTACACGAAGGAACTCATTCACCAAATGCCGTAAACCGACAATACGAGGATAAAATACGCCCGATCGCCGAATAAAAATAACCAACGAATTTCCAGTGAAAGTACTTTTGTCGGGCTCACCAGTTTGTGGGCATTCCCACAAATTTTCACTCCAAGTTAGGTGAGTTGCCCAGTGGCAATAATTCAGAAAAGGGCAAACAGCACAGTACCATATACATTGCCAGGACCGAGGAAGAAGTAACTGTACAACCAGCAAGCGTCCTGCGTGTAGCGCGCGGAACAGAAAGAGTGAGGGATATCTAATTGGCGGAAAAAGGGCACACATTTGAGCTAAACAAGCATGCGCCAACAGAAAGTGTCAAATTTCATAACAAAACTTAAGCCATTCTAAGAGATCACCACATTGATTAGTTTAACGTTGATTGCGCCAGAATAGAGATACAACAATGCCTTTTCATGAGATCAAATTTCAAAACGCCGAAAGTTTCGCGCCGTGAGCAACGAAACAAAATTTCAATCACATGCTATGCAACAGAACACTCCAAGGTCATACTAGTATTGATTGCAGCGAATTCGTTGGATTTCGCTTTGTGGTGCGAACACGTGCAAAACAGAACTGGAAAATTTCACTGTAGCTATGAAAGGTATTCTGACGGAGGGTGCAAGACATTAGAGTAATTGTTTTCACAGTTGATCCAACCGATACACGCAGTAAGTTATGCGAATTAAGAATGAACACAAAAGGGTGGTTAAACTAGAAGGAATCGGCTCACAGCAGTTTTGTAAGGTAAGTAGTTTTAAAGTCCTATCGCATCAAGTGAAGAGTCTCAGTGGATCTAATCCGTCCTGCTGCTCCGACGGTAGTCCGAGCCCACGGTGGGGAGAGTCGAGATAGATAATTCCGGAAACTGAAATGGATACCAGCCTCCATTAGCCTACAGCTATCAGAAACTAGCACACAGACACCATATAAGCGGAGAACGAATGAACAGCTCGCGACTTTCGAGAAGCAAGTGTTTTTTCCACTTGTATGTTTTGAAAATCTAGTTTACACCTATGCGATGGAGAAGCTGAAGACACGGAAATATTAAAGATTATGAAATAGACGTAGCCGTAGTTACACCTGAGCATCAGTTTCTTTAGTGGTTGACTAGTGTGCTTCTAATCTTTTACCCATGTCGTGATTACTCACATGTAGTTGTGGAGGTGAGATTCATTGTGGCATTCATGATCTGTTCAGTTTCCTTGAGTTACTTTGGGTTCGCCAACCGTGGATTCATATTTGAGCACGTTTTTTCCAGTGGGTGTGCCGTTTGATTAAAGAGTACTTTCCGTCGCGTCGTGCGCAACAACAAACAAATTATGTAATGCTGATTAACATTAATAAGCAGTGAAGAGATTTTCAATACTCTGCTTCTGCTGATCCGTAGTGCAACCGGAACCTGAATGCACCCTCGGCCGATCTGGACGTGATGCAAAATACGCAACACAGCCTCAATTAGCACAATCGTCACAGCGACTGCGGTGACGCAGGAAAATGCGTAGAGTATAAAGAGCTCGGTCATCAAAGGTTGTATGCCGTCATGCGCTTACTAAGAAATAAACTCAAATTTGGATGTGTTTAACAGCTTGCCCAACGAATCGCTTCTTTGTTCCAAGGCTGATACCACGCTAATACCAACGGGGATACGCTAACTACCTCAAGTAAATCAGAATAAGCGAAACGGTATTTTCGGATTAACGATGTACAACCCCACAAAAAGCAGTGCGTCAGTGTCACATATCACACTTTTTTCTGACATGGCAGTCCCCTTCAATTTATATATATTGCTTTCACAGCGGAATAAAATTCATACACCCACGTAAGTCCAACAAATGCGAATATAATGAAACTTTATATTCGGTTATTTATTCAGGTTACCAAAGTATGCAAGATACGTTAATCGCGTACTACATACAGCTCTGTTTAGAAAATTAATGAGGTCCAGAAGAAACTTGGTAAAGGCTGCCATAAATATCATTACCCGTTAGGTCCTACCATTAAACCGTTCGAGGATAGGAGACGTGACAGATTTGGATGCATTAGCCGTGGTAGCAATGAATATATCTGAGACGGCCTTAGTCAAGCATGGACGGGAAATCATAGCAAAGCTTTGAATCATGCTGTATTTGGGTCTATAATCCCAGCTCATTTGTGACACAGCTGAATCGTTCAAAAATTAGAAAGTGAGGTCGCTTGATATATCAAACACAGTAGAATAGCACAAAATACCGACAATCGTTGAAAGGGTAGAGCGATAATTGTCGGACCGGTTGCGTACCCGACGGGGTGCCGCTGTATCTGATGAATTGCGTTACAAGGACCATGCTATGTCAGGGTGTGACGAATGGGTGCGACATGTCACAATATTATGATCATAAAAGCACTGAATCACAGGGTTGTTGCGGTTGCTGACATAACACGATTGCATTACTGGCAAACCTCAACCATAAGGTCAGAGATGTACCAGTCAACATCTGAGAAGCGTGGATGAGGTGAGTCAAAAATGGGTTGTATTCTCACATCATACTTCAGACTATTTCTTGGGGCCAAGTCAGTAGGTTATACGATGAAATGAAGTCTCCTTTTGAACAAAATGAAGGCATAGACAAGAATAGGGATGTGCTTCCACCTCGTTCTTGGTCAAATCAATTCAGATACAAGCCCTAAAAATAAACACCACGTAGCTCACTTCCCCAGTGCTGATGCGTTTTCGCCATTGCTCACTTCGTACAACTGATTTCATTATTTCGGGTTTGCAATAACAAGTGCGTGAGCGTCAAGGTTCTGTGTTGGAATTCACGTCAAATTGAGAAAATGATTCGTGAAAACACTCCGGAAAACTGGTTTGCCTGAATTAAGCCAACCTCAGGTTCAGGCACATTGAAGTGAGCACCACATTCGCGTTTTATTAAAAGGTGTCTAATTTTTTCCAATCGAAATTCTGTGACGTGGATTGATATGGAGATAGGTTCGCCAGAAACAACGTCATCTCCCGGTTGCTGAATTTGAAACTGTTACTGGATAAAGTCAAGTTTGTTGCATCGGATGACGCATAATACCACAATCGGGAAAACAATGACTTTCAACATACTGTGGCCATTTATGCTGAGGAAGTAGGCCTCCATGAGGTACCCCACCCAGAGTGGAAATGTCCCATATGAGAAACAAGAAAAACGGTTTAATTAGGCGACTGTACTGGGAAATTGATGCATTTGGCAATGACAGGCCAACCGAGAACAAAGATACAATGAACAGAGTATTGGAGTGATTGCACTAAGAGTTACACCAGGCCGAATGTTTATTGACGGCACTGTATACCACACTCCTGGATGATGGGAACACTCTTATTAAAATTACTTTTCCTAACCCCTTATTCCCTAGTTGGAAGTGTGTAGCGCCGCAACTGCATAGGCAGTTCTGCTGCATGTCCACAGGATCGTGCTTAAGAATGCAAGTGCTTTTCGTTCCACTTCCCTACTTTGACCTCACCGAAAGGGTTGTGCCTGGTAGGACCGAAATCCCCTTTAATAGTCTATCGGCTCGGTGTGATGAACAAGCGGATAACGCATATTGGTGACATGAGCTGTGATCTCCCAAAGAAATCCTGCTATGTGGATATCTTTGGAATGGCCTCTTTTCAATCATATAAACATTAATTACTAAAGCTTCCACAAGATATACGCGTTCCTAAATAACACGAGACGGCAAAACCCGCCCATAATACGAGCAGTGATTAATGCTCATCACACATCACATCCGCCGGAGTCTTTGACGTGCTTCTATGAGCGATAAACGCCTTTATCGAAAAACCACAGGCTGGAGATGAGGTCCGAATAAGCAGTTTCGCAAAAAACGTCGCGAACGTTCCCCTGCTGTCTGTTTGCGAAGACCAGTTTGAGGCTGATGTGAAATCAGATTGGTGATAGCATGGGAATCACCAAAAGCTGAGTGTCTCAATATGGAGTTCCAAATAATTAATTCTGTGCCGATAGACTGGTCGATCGTAAGTTCTGGACACAGTGGCCGGCTTACTGTGGCATAGTATGACCAAATCGATTAGGCTCACGGCATAAATGTTCAGTGCAACTTTCTTCAAACCATGGAGGATGTCCAGTCACCATTGGAACACACGTTTATCTGAAGGCAGTCCCCGTAATACACTCCTACATCAAAACCAATGGTTGGTTTGTACGCACACTTAACCTCGTTTCTATATCATGTACACAAATAGGGGGATAGCCTCCACTCCGTCAAGCAGCATCGTTACAGACGAAGCGTTAAGAAAGTCTATACCTCAAGAGCTTCAGTCCATACGAGAATTAAATAGATGACAAGGGGTTGAGCTGCAAATGATATTCAAGAAGGCGTTCATGAAACACTAACGTTCACCAAACTACACTCGAAACCATGTGCGATTCCGGCAAAACGTTATTACTGGGAACACGAATTTGACCAACGCTTCCTTATCGGTAGAAACAAAATTCGCACTATTATCACTCTAACGTTTAGTCTTACCTGAAAGGGTACAGACTGTTTCACCAATATTGCTTATTGAATGTTGAATTATAGCAACTATTGGAGTTCCGTCACGATAGGCGTTCATGCAACGTGCCAGTGGATCTCCGCGCGTGCGACCATACTATCGATGAACATCCAGTTCCACCTACATGCTGGTGCAATCGAGCCTCTGTAAGAGTGACACTTTCGTTTCGACTAAACAGGGCAATTAAGTGATGTGATATCATCAGGGAGATGAGTACAATCAAACGTACATCTATTTTTCAGGATTCGGACGCAAGCTATGAAAATGAAAGATAGCGCAACAGATAAGCCCGCTTCCAGTTACTCGTCATCAAGCTAAACACAGCACATTTATATAAAAAGTCTGACAACAGAATCATTAATTGGGTGATGAGAGAACGAACACAGTAATGGCGTCAGCCAAAACAATCTGAAACTGTAAGCAAGACGCCAATGGAACAATGGGTTACGAAAGGTTTACAGATAAGGAGGCGGGCCAAATCGGTTGCACAGTCCGAACTAAGTCTCCTTGCAAGTGGCAGTAGATTGAAGAAACTAGTTCCAACGGCCTTAGTTCTCGGTAAAAAAAAACCCAGCCTCTCTGCCCTCATGTGCGTGCAATTAACTCTATATTTTAAGCGAAATGCATCAGTCACACTTACAGGATGCTTAGAACCTTACATGCGATAGTTAGGCGTTGTTGCCTGAATTCGTTATTTCCCCGTAGAGTGAGGCTGTGTGACGTGCACGGGCCTCATCAGCAATGACCACATGGCTGGACGTTCATCTAAACGAGTCCGTGAACATAACCCATCCCGGCCCAACAGGGGAGCCATGAAGTCAATCGACAGTGTGTAACTATCACAGGTGGAGGATTCTAAACACTATCTCAAATTGACCGACACATTTCGCTTAACCTGCCGCGTCAAGTTCGTTCGTATCGATCCTCCTCAGTATCGCCGATGTTCCCTTTATCCCGAACCCAACTGTACGTCTGCTCTCCATCGACGTTATTAGTGTCCGAGAGACAGTGTTGACCTATTTTGTCTTCTTTCAGCAATGCTTCATTAGCGTAAAGTATCAGCTCCGGTTTTATCCGAGAGCATGATAGTTGCCAGGTTTCTAAATAAGCGTCGCTGAACTGAAGTCTTATCTTGCTTACCAACTGAGCAGGCCAGTTTAGAGTTACTTAACGTCACCCGATAAACACGGACGGATCAGCCAGTTCTGACTGCTAGCTGGGATTGGCTTATTAATGTTCAAAACAGTTGGTTCCCTTCATAAATTTGAACATAGCAGTAAGAAGACGGACACTGGTAGATGCTAGCATTTCGTATTGCCTCTTCAGTACCAAATAACAATAACCAGGAACATATATATGACACTATTTGGGGGGGGGGGTGAAGAATAAAATAGCAAATGGGGTGGAGAAACAAGAGGACAGAACGATTAAGTCCATGGGAGTCTGAGGCTTACATATAATTGTTTTTGTACACACAACACTGGCTTGAGACGACTAATCGCGACCGCTTCGGCAAAACGCAGGAAACGCGGATTAGCGTGGCGCATTATAATTCTGAATGTTAATTCTGGATTAATCCGGTGGCCAGTGGCCACCGGATTAGTGTCATATATATGTTCCTGGTTATTGTTATTTGGTACTGAAGAGGCAATACGAAATGCTAGCATCTACCAGTGTCCGTCTTATTAATGTTCACAAACTCCATGGGTTATCAATAGCAAGTAAAATCTTTGCTGGTGTTCTCTTGTCTCTGTGTTGGACGTTTTACAAATGTGAAAAAAGTGAATAAAGGATAACTTGAATAACGCCAATGCCGTACAATCAAGTCAACAATGAACGTTGAAACTCTGCAACGACGTTCCGTCAGATATGAACGTTTAGAGACCTATGGGAATGAGCTAGTAACCTTGGAGTACACTGTTTCTGACGTATACGTCGACCGAGTAGAAATACAGATAGGCACACAACTATCCGGAATTCCAGTATTGTATTGTATTGGTGCTCATATCCATGACGCTCAGTTTGTCATGCCAATCAAGACGGATGGATTATGTTTTCCCATTTGGCAGTAAACCTGCTCTGGTTCCGGGGGTGTGGTGCATTTCTAATGGCATCGTTACAAGTTTTGTCTGACCGACCAACTAGGCGACCGTCATATTGCACTGACCAGATCACCATAAAGAATTACAAGCTTAGAACAAACACAAGTAATCGGACCTGATACAACCAGTCATACGAATGTCAACGATAACTGACAGGAATGATAAAAAACAAACTCAGGGGTAACAGCAAATAAAAGGTACTTTGCTCGCGGATATATTGTTTGAGCAGACAATAAGGGATCATCTGTTCAGTTATGTTAAATGGCACCTCGGTCGTTAGAGGTAGAACCACGTCAAACAGACCAAAAGAGAACAGCCAGATGAAAAGCAGTTACATTCACAGGTACGATCATGTGAACAAACAGCAAAACTGTTTATGCGGTTTCTTAACTTCAGTCCTTCGATAAGTTAACAGAAAGTTTGGGAAAGGCACTGTAAATAAAGGAACACTTCCATCACTCAACGGATGAGCGTGACAGCCGGCGTACCATCCAAGAGATTTGGAGACGTCTTGGACACGTTTACAAAAAACCTGATGTAACCTCGAACAAACCCGATCCTCGTCACAAGTGTCAGAACCAGACATTAGCGTTTTCTCCATCGTAAGACTACCATATCAGTCGGCTTTGTGAATGAACGGCTCCGTGTGGGGTGGCTCCAAAACTGCCTCTGGTTTTATTGCGATCGAACATTCGGTAGGGTGGCTCAAAGAGGCGTCATTCACGAGCACAATTGCTGACCTGACAGACCAGTCGATTAATTTTTAACAGTTCGGATACTATCAAGAACGTCTCCTACAACGTACTTTTTAATCGCCTGAGGAAAACTAATCACTTGGAGATCGCTGTGCTTGCTGGTACCATGAACGCATAAGGCTGTTGTCCTACCATGGAGGAAACGCGGATAAGTGATGTTTGGCGCCCAGAACCGATGCATTAATAGTGATTATCAACTTTTACTGCTGTGCGCATCTCAGAGATCCTGTCTGTCAACTGCTACACATCATTACAAACGTCGGCCACGACGTGTAACTGAACAACAGACGCCAATTGATCACATCGTCGTCAGCTATGGGTACGGTCGTGTCATTAAAGATTGCCGTTCATTCTGGAATAACCGTTTTGTTTCATCGTTTGCTCAGAGGTCAAATGCTTACAAATATAAGGTAGTTAGTTAAAAACTGAGCGACAAGAGAACACACAACGCCTATCAAACATCGCCGATAGTTACACTGCCCGGGTCATAACAGCAGTGATCAGAACTAGCAGTGGAAAAAAATCCCAACAGTCATGTATATTCTGTCAAGAGGTCAGCTTCAAAGGAACAATTAAAATACGACGATGGATATGTGCTGATTTATCATTACTTGTGAATCAACGTTGATCGATTCCTACTGACCCTGATTACGACAAAGACCGCCGTGAACTGAAACGTAAACTTACGAAGTTTGTTTTGTCCAAGCGAGTCAATGAGGTGGAGAATGCAGTCCTATCGTGAAATAACCGGGTACCGCTTTACTTGATTCTTGGTCGCACTGGTTATCAGTCAACTACTACATATGGAGAAGGTGACTCACAAACTTACACCTAATCGGCTAGTTAACAGATGGGCTGATCACATTACTTAGTTCAAGTGGTCTGAGCCACCCCAGTCAGACGTGAACGGCTGAGATTTTGTAGTTGGTTTTCACAGTTCGTCGGAAACCTGAGTCCGGATTTTCTTTCTCGAGCATGTTTCAAACATGGTATTATAAAACCGTTGTGCAAACTGACCATGTGGGAGACAAAAAGGTGCCGTATAACAGACACCTATTAACTAATCCTCGTTTCAAAAAGTGCCAGCACATCATGTGACAACCACACAGCTCTTAGCGTCGTATCTCTCGCCTCCAGGATGCTCACAAATCTTGTAACACAATGGCCCCTGGAACACAGAGAACTAGATGAGAGAGGAACAGATGAGCTTCCAGCCTGGCTGTGAGTCTATCAAGCATAGCCCCACTTTGCGATGGAGTCTGGAAAATCGCCAGTGGTCACGACAATTTTGCACCTAATGAATGACAATGATTTGGTTATCCGACATGCTTTCCAGAGCTGTCTGCATCACAGACGAGTCAGGATTTACCAAAGTCGTTATGTGCTCGTTCTGAGTGTGGAGTGCACATATGTGGGTAGCTTGAGCGTTCTCTACGTCAAGAGGTATTTGACACCGGTGTCCTAACCCCATACGCTCCCTTGTCAACTTTGCGATGGGTGACATGTTGGAATAAGTACTCAGAGTTTACAAAGATCCCGAAGCGCAGTATGCGTATGACATTGCTTTAATTAGTTCTTCTGTAGAGAACGTGCAGACCCGGCTGAATTGGTTAAGTGGCATGACTAGTATGTATGGTATGCACCTTGCACTGCTGTCTTCCGTATCAGGAAGAA
>QNGE01000891.1:36432-52310 GCA_008508345.1 Paragonimus westermani
TATATATATATATATATATATA
Organism: Paragonimus westermani; assembly: GCA_008508345.1. Taxonomy (NCBI): domain Eukaryota; kingdom Metazoa; phylum Platyhelminthes; class Trematoda; order Plagiorchiida; family Troglotrematidae; genus Paragonimus; species Paragonimus westermani. Next base: position 36,455 of record QNGE01000891.1, read on the forward strand.
TATATATATATATATATACTATGGGGGTCATATCAGCAGGGCGTTTGAAGATATGCTGCTGTCAAATGTGTGTGAATACACGTGAGTCACGCAAACGAGTGTGTTCGTTGTCCTACTTTTCACCTTACCTACACACAGTAATCAACTTCGCAGGCTAAGCGTCTTTTGTGGTCACACAAATTGGTGCCGTGGTAGACGCGAGGGTGAAGACACCCTGTTCGCAGCCGTTCGAAGATGGAGACTTCCCAGTGTTCCTGGGAGACTTCGAGGACGTTGACGGAGCGGTCGGAGTTTGGACCGACCGTGGTAAACTAGCCACTCGCGGACGTAGGTGAAGGACAAGGTGGACGGAGGTTCTGGACGGAGCGCAGATAGACCCTCGGAATATGGAGTGGGCCGCTACAAAGGAGGCGCTGGTGGCTGCATTTGACAGCCTGACTGATCGCCAAGATTCTATGTGATGCTTCAGGGCGGCCAAGTCTTTACAAGGAGCGGGTCTATCCGTGTTCGCCACCAATCTGCAAGAATCACTAGGCAGGGCACTACAAGAATAGGGTCAGGAATCACAACGGCAATTATTGCCGGAGTAATTTACTGAAGATCTTTTAATAGCGGTTCATGACCAAGTTCCTACTGCCAATGTCACCAAGCGGATGGACCTTGATGAGCTTCCGAAGATGCAGCAGAAATTGGAAGTTACGCATGTGCCCTCGGTGAGTGAAAACAGCAATAGGAACAAGAAGGCTCTGGAAGAAATACAAAAAGCAACGGAGCAGCCGACAGCGGTCGTAGCTACACCGAGAACAGCATCACGGAGGAAAGATGGATGAGGAAGTTGCTACAGCTGTGGTGGAAAAGGATATTGGAAGGAGGACTGACAAACCCGGTGATTTAAGGGGCCCAAAAGTAGTGTTCTATGATTGCTCTTTTTGTCCAACGGGTCAGCTAGTAATAGGAGCGATTCAGAGAGGGCCGTACATAAAAGGCTGAAGTTGACGGGCAGATGGAACAGTGCTTGGTCGACTCGGGAACCGCTATTTCGTTGAATGCGCTTGCGCGGAACGAAAAAGGGGGAGTCGATAACTGTGATTATCGGTACAGTTAGAAGTCACAACCTGCTTATCGATGGCGTGAAGGAATGCGGAATGTGTACTGACAGCCATAGTGTAAAGCACTGTTTCAATATAACCCCAGAAACAAGGCAAAAGATCCGAGGAGCCGATTTCCTCACTGCAACAAATGCCGTGACCGGCCTGAAGTCCAAAAAGCTGTCAGTCATGTATGGTTCCAACACATTCGTTGGGCAGCAACAGAATAGCGCCAACTAACTACGTAAGACTGCAATTTCCACTTGCACAGCCACCCTACTCCAATGAACGGTCGAGACATACACTGGGTAATTCACGAACGCACCAAAGCCCCTGTTATGAGGGGCGGCAGCTTCGGGAGATGTTAAAGAATTGAGGGATTCAGCGCTTGAGAACATTGCCATACAATCTACAAACAAACGGGTTGATGGAGCGGTTCAATAGTATGATGAAGGAATGGCTGAATAGTAGAGGCAATAACTGGGAAGAGGGACTACCGGATGCTTGGTATGGACACCGCACGACGAAGCACGCGACAACTAAGAGTTCACCAATTGAGGTGACCCACGGGAGGGAGCCAAGGATTCTCTTGGATGTCTGTGTGTCCAGAAACAGAGTGGGACAGTAATTATGGCAAAAACAACACCTGGAACAGCAGAAAGACAACGCCGAAATAAACAAAGTTATGACGTGAGGCACAACACACATAGATGGCGCCCGTTCAAGATCAGATATCAAGTGAAAGTAAGACTACGGCCGACCAGAAACATCTGACCCCGGGACAGGCAAGTTTAAAAGACGGCGGAACGGACCATTTACCACCACGGACCGCAGGGATACGAGCTTCCCAATCAAGCAAGATCCCCATGGGCGATGGATTAATGCTGTACACTTGGCACCCTGGCACAATCGCGACAACACCCCTAGAGGAGGGGCGAGTGTACTGGATTCTCAAACCGGAAGTGCAAGTACTCTAACTCTCCGCGCGATACCTAAACGCGGGGGAGACAAGTCCAGAGGCCCACAACGAGTGGATCGGGGACAGCACGGGCGACCGGATGAGCAATCGCTTAACCGGATGGGATCAACGGGCGAGACATGGCAGACAAAATGGGGTGAATGACCAGATCGAGGGCGCAACTATTTCAACACTCGGAGGAATATTTGGACATGGTCATAGAATGCGGTCAGATGCCACAGTGGATAGATTTTGGACAACACGAGCGACCAGACAAGTCACCGCCCAACGAGATCGGCCCAACGGACGAGGAATGACAGGCAAAACACCCCGACAGAAGGCGTCGGACACACAAACCGGGTCGAAGTGCACACGACATGTGAGAGGACACCGGGGTTGTTGTGGGCCGCAATTCTGATTCATAAATGCGAGTGTGCGCGCGTAGCATGGTAACCAGCGAGTAGAACGAATGGGTCATACTGAACACCTTTTCGCTACAATATGATTGACAGGCACTGTTGTTCTAACTGAGCGACTTCTAACGGTGGCGTCTCACCGGATGGTTCCTCGGAAACTCAAGCCCACGTAACACATAGAGTAAACGGCACGTATAACCACCTCCTACGGTTCAACTATACAGCTTATCTGGAGTAATGTACACTCCGGACGGATATAAACAGAGAAATATGCAGCTTAAAGACAGCAGGTTAGCCGCGCAACTGAGTACGATAGTCATCAATCAACAAGACTGGAATCATAAAGTGTGTGAACATACCTAAGTGGTTGAGGCCGTTACTTGTTCCAGCAACCGCGTAGGCCTCAGCAACTGCTGATGGTTAACCAAGCGTGAAAAGCAAGAATAACGTCATTGTAAGCGAAGTTACGTGTTTACAGGAGAAACGAGACTGGTAAGCATTTAAGGACACCATGGAACTCACACAATTTAAATATAAACTAGCCGAACTTACCAATATCCTGCGTTGTTTCTCCGTTCTCCTCGTCTTCAACCAACAGGAACGTGTTAATATCGATATCCCGCATAGGGCCGGTATATTGCTGAGGGGCACATAATAAATGTAACGCACCGGATTGAGACGCATAGCAAAGACGGCCATTTAATTTGGACAACGAAATGCGAAGGTCAGCTTTATAAGACTGAGGTACTTGAGTGCGATTCCGATCAATCGCGAAACACCACGTGTGAAAAAGAATACGGTGGAATACACAACGGCCTGTCACTGGTCAAGATCAAGGCAAACAACGACTCAAAGTCAACAACCTTTGAGTTCAGAGAACTGGTACACTGCGCTTGACAGGCAGCGCTTCGAGTGACTCCGGATGGCGCAGCCAAATTCAGGAAGCGCGAGCCGGATGGATTACCTGAACAACATATGGCATGTGTAGGGCGAGGTTGTTATTTGGTTAGGTTGTATCAGACCATGTCACTCAAGAACCTTACTAAACGCTTGTGCACCTATACCCCATCCTAGAAAACAAGAACCGATGTAACTGTACGTATAGATGAACTGTAAACATAACCTGAGGGGACAGTGTGGTGAAAATCTACTCGATTCATCGCTTACCCAAATCCCGACACAATGGAAGATCAAACAAGGGAGCTATCCGAACGTCGCGTTGAAGATACTACATCAGGATTGGAGGAACAGCCTCAATGTTACACCTTCCGTCATTTATCAAGTTCTTTGAATTGTGTTGCATCAATCAGCTCACGGTTTGTGAGTTTGCATGTGCCAATATAATCAGACTGTGATTTCTTTACTACTGTTCTACATCAATAAATTCGGATTCTTGTCTCGTAAATAAGAGCTGCTTAATGCAACCAGTAGGAGGTCTTCTTGTTACTTGCGTGGTAGTTTTCAATTCGAGCACAATTTCCGGGAATATTCGAATTCCCTAATTCCGAGTATCACAAATTGGCGCTGCAGAATGGAATTGCCTAAAACTGAGCAATTAAATTTCCACGCTACTGCGAATGAAGTCGAGGAGTGGGTCGAAAGGCAGCAGCATTCGTCGTGATGTGAAAAAAGAAAATCGATCAACATTACTCGTTACCGCTGCCGGTCGTGAGTTGTATGTACCACTCGAGAATCCGGTATACCCAAACCTCACAGCCTCATTGCCTTTAGAGAAACTGTTGTTAAAGCACTTGCTGTCAACTGCCAGACAACCAAACGGACGAAGTCCAATTCGTTAAGGCATTCAACAACCACAACCTTCAGTGGATTCATTCCACAGTTGCAAAAACAAGCTGCCCGTTTCAACTTTGATGACAAGTTGGAGGAGCATGTGCATGATCGATTGATTTCTGGTGTCAATGGCAACGAACTCCAACGGAGACTGTTGGTTAAACAAGCTATTACTGCCCGAGAAACACGAGACATCTGCGAGCAGAATGATGACGAGAGCATTGCTACTGCTAGTTCGGACGTTACGCTATTTCAGGTCGAAGTCGACCAATGAACAAGCTTCCATGGCCTTTTCTTGTACCCGTTATCCATCCAGGTTCAAAGAAAGTTAAAAAGTGTTTCTCGTGCACTGAGTTACACCCACGATCAACTTGCCGATTTCGTAATGTCATTCATATGTCATTTGTGCGATAAATCTAGTCATATTAAAAAGGTGTGAAAAGGTCACAAATGTCACCCAAGTCAAGTTGAACAGTTATTTATTACAACCGAAATCCAGGGTTGAGCAGTATATTCACAGATGCCTCGAGTTCAAATCAGGATATAATTGTGAATTCACTGTGAACACAGGAAGTTGCGAATCCGTTATTTCAAAACCACTACTAGATCGCATGGCCTCCGATGCTCAAGTGAGAACAACAACGATGGAAATGCGTGGAGTTACTGATTGTCGTTTAGCCTTGCTAGGTGAGATTGATGTAACTGTGATGAGCATTGATAATCTATCTACATTTATCAGTCACAGGTAAAAATGAGGGCAAACAGGAATGATGATGTGTGGAAATCATATGCACTCAGCGTGCTTGTCGAGTTCACACGATCTGCAAGTAGATGACCGGGAAAAGTGAAGCGTGTTCAAGAATCGATTTCAAAACCGTTCTCCGCCAAAGTGGACGTTGACAACACTCCTAAAGAAAGCCACTCAAGGCGTTTGAAACGCCGAGTACTAAAACTTGTTCGTGACGCTAGGTTCCTCTCAATTCGCTCCTCAGAAGTGGACACCGCCTGCACGAATGGAAATTATGAACTGAAGGACGGCATGTTATAAAAATCAGTGAGGCGAACAACGATCACTTGACACGCTACCTTGAGGTTGATAGACATGCAGAAGTAAAGACAAAAATCCTCGCAGGTAGTCTGCATTTGTAGTTCCCGTAGTAAAAGCTATAATAAATGGTTGTGACAGCTTTGAACAAGTGATTTTGAACAATCAATGGAGAAAACCTAACAGTGAACGATCACATCTGTATACGGAAGTTATCGCCAGTCGTTCTAAAAAGTGGAAAATATATAACCAAACCGATAAAACCCGAAAGCCTATTTAAAGCGAACATCGCACATAGTCGAGTACGCATGATATGATCATAAGCCAACATCGAAACCTACCTCATCATCTCCTTCCTCGCGTGCCACGGAACAAACAACATCCCCATCGCCAGCATCATCGTCTACCGACTCCATTACCAGATTCGGATTGAATTCAAACACCTCACGACCGCTAATCTGCACACGCGGCAAGAGAAGGTGAAATAAATAAATAAAAGGTACAGCAGAAAAATCAACAAAAACACGTACAATAGTGATTAACAGTCTGAAGGGGGCGGTCCCATTCGAAGACACTTGACATATAACAGTGTGAGGTGAATTCGCCTATCCGCTTTGAACGTCCTATCGCAAGTGTTTTTTAAAACGGGTAACGAGCTGTAGACGACCCAGGGTTGACAGCTTAGGCAAGCCCAGGTAGGTCATCAAGGACGATGGGAATGAACTTGCGCAGTTGTGCTCATCACGAATTTTCAGCCTCGAAACACACTTACAAATGCCACATAAATTTGGAAATCATGAGAGAATTTTGAAATTCCACAGCCAAGGATAACATACTGTATACAATCTTTAGCATGAGAGTCGCAGAAAAGTAACCATCTTTGATGTTGTGCGATCAATCTGACGATAAACTGATGTATCAAGATAAACACCACAGTCATGAGTAGTTCGCAGTTTTGACGTCTGGGAAAAGAAAAAGATGCTCGAAGAGTCGACACCAGAAATGTTAAAGTTTACTATCTCACTTGCCTATGAGCCTTCTGTCATCATAGACCATAAATCAGACACTACGGTCAAGTAAGACTGCTTGGAAACAAACTCTAGTGTTGATTTGGAGATTGCCAAATCAACCAGCACCGCATATATGACCTTGCCTAATAGTTCGAAATATGCTGTGTTGTTTCATCAGTAGACTACAATCATAAACGTATCGTCAAACAATGTTATGAGATGAGTGGCACCGATAACGAAAGTCCAGCACAGTTCAAACGAACACGAGATCCTTAACAAGAGAAATATTGGTTGCTATTCTATACCATGTTATATGTAGGCGGCCGCAAATAAGCAACGTTCCATGGAGCCTGACAGGTAAGCGTTACGTCCTGCGGAACGAAATGTTCACGTAAGAATGTTCGCCAATCAGAAACACATCACACAGTACCTTCCAGACTGTCGTGAATGGTGTAACTCCAGTCGTACGAAAATCGCACGGTACAGCATACGATGGTTGGAACACAGGGAGTTCAAAACATTGAAGTTTGGGCAACTAAAGTAACATGCTTAACGATACGCTGGAATAGCCTATTCCAAAAAGGCTGACAAACTCAACTGCCGCAAACGCTGCGGTGTTTCCATCAGATACAATGATCCATGAATATCATCCGTATGAACAGGCCAGGCTTCGTGGTCGTATAAAATTGAGCGTAAAGAGAGGCTGTACACTGTCTCCCGATAAAACGCTGGTAGTGAAGATTAATCATACACACCTAAGCACACATATTACTGGAGTGTAGTAGGCGTATATTGTTCGGCACCAACGAGTTCCATTCAGATTTGTTAATCAGCCAGCTTTTTTTGAAAACAAGTATCAGGTGAAATTTCATTACTGTTAGAGGGCGTCATTAGTGCACGTCTTTACCACAGCCGGGATTCGAACTCCGGCGACATGAATGGAACAGCGTTCGTATACGATAATTTGGCCGTGCTAAGGTGAGGTGAATGAGGCAGTGGCCTCATAAAAGCTTGTCCGGTGTTCAAATTCCAGCTGTGGCACTGACGGATTTTAAAAAGAGCGAAGCTCGAAGAAAACTAGCTAACAGCCGATGAAAACACAAAAGTTGCAGACACTTGCGGGTGGCATCCAACTAACATCAACCGAAGTGTCGTGCTAATCAGCAAACACAAACGTAGATATGAATATGGATATGGTATGAGAGTAGGTAAGTGGATGTGGGGGAACTACGGCAATGGTAGGGCAAACAAAAAATGCTTACTCCAGCCATGCGACCTTGTTTGAAATCTGCTTCCCTTTTTAATTTGGCTGAGCGTCCTAGGGCCAGCTTCTCCGCGCGCTAAATGAAAGATGTCCGAGTGAAAAAATCACAAAAGAACCTTTCTTTTCTTCCAATCCAGGAAAGTTTTGAATGTGACCTTGGTCTGATTGAGACCGAGAGCTTGGCGCTGATTAAACAAGATAAAAAGAAATGTTCAAGGTAGAACAAACGAGCAGCCAAACTAACACTACATACGAAACAGACTTGCTCGCTGGCGGAATGGTAGATTGACAAGAAATTGTGATTTATATTAGAGGACAAGTAGAGACGTCTTAATAAACGAGTTGGTGGGGGCAATAAACGACATTACAACATATGCACCTTTGAAAACAAGCCAGGTAGTGAAGGGCAGTACTTATAGTGAGAATTGTATGACTTCTTTCAAGTGTCTCTCCAGTGTTCCTTTTGAATGCGAAAATTTTATGATTCAAAAAATGGAAGGTTAGCAATTCCTTCTGGAGAACATAAATACACATATGCATAAGGCAGAAGAACGGGAAGGAAAAGAGGTAAACAGGTTTAAGACTACGGAGATATTTCAGGGTTTGCTTTCACCTAACTCTGTTTTTACTCCCCTCGTTTAAATCGTGTATATGAATATAACGACTGATGGAGGTCACCAAGAGCACAACCTCCTCGCCATTGCCTTCAGCCTCCACCTGAATCCGTCTTTAGTCAGCTATATTCAAAGTCAACTGAAATCAACCGTGGGGAACAAAATGGACCGACAAAAGTCAAGTCTTACAGAGTACGAATTGATAAGTTTCGAACAAGTTTGTTCAAATTATGCCCCAGCCACCTTCACAAACAGAAAGCAACAACTTCGTGTGAAAAGGCAACCTGTTTTGTTCACACACTACCTACTAAGAAACGTTAAGGGTCAAGTTATGGTCAGAGTTGTCACCGCGTTGCAGAACCCAAACAGACTTCAGCTATGTATAACACAATCGTAAATGTAATACAATCTCCAAAGTGAATAAAGGTTGATTTGTTCCACACTGTTATTACGTTGGGTAAACGCAGATTCAGGTTACTGACAAAACTGAATAAACCGTACAATTCGATGGCCTAAAGTATACATCATAATCACTAAGCCATCTGATGCGCTGTGCTACCACTGAGCAATACATCATTTTCGACACAGCTCAGGTTTGTAGTCCCTCTAGGAAGCAGTTCCCAGAAACCACCTTCTGAAAGACAACCGAACACCATAAAGACAGATAGGACGGTCTAGTCACGCTCCACTAAGGATGGAGAAGGGTGGTCGGAATACGATTACAGAACACACTAGACCATTGGAACGGTCAATCCACCTTCGGCTAAGTGAGCCCTTCCCATCCGCTACTCGGTAAAGGAACAACCGAGCTGCTAAAAGTTTATCAGAAAAGGTGCTCTTTAAGGCCAGAATTTTATGGGAAGAACAGCGTCAGTCAGTCAAACATCACGTACTTCACAAAGAGATAGGACCTTGATTTGTTGTGACGACCTGCGCATCGCGAAGATTTACTGGCATAAACAGGGCAGCGTGATAAGCAAACTGGCAGTCATTCATGCCAGGCACAGGTGTCTGACGAACCAGACCCTTGGTCCTCTAGGCAGGAGGCTGGCAACATTTCCCGGGAAAAGGTACTAGTTCAATTATACTGTCAACCACTCACTGTCTTGTGGTGCAGGCTTTCAAGCCAAAGGCTCTGGGCGACAACAGCTTTCCTGTCTGGCTCTGGACATACTGGCAGCGCAGTTTTGCACAGCATTCTGTATTCCACAATTTTTGCTGCTTTTCGCACCTTTGCCTAGCCTTAGTTTACACGTACACTTGACGTTTAAACCATATGAATTGATCATATACTTCTTCGCTAAAGTCTAGAGCCGTACGTTCTGTCTGCTTTGTGCCGCATGTGTGCTGATTTCTGGAAAGTTAAAGGTTAGCGAAATCAACCACCCATTCAAGCGTGTCCCCGAATCTGCCTGTCGTTAGAGTCATCTCCACTGTGGACTCAAATCCCTTTGGAACAGCACGATGGACCGTATCCATTGAATACCAATATATAGTGTGGTGAAACTCTAAACCAACACACCTTCACGAATTATTGCGAGTCAGTTCCTTATCGCGTTCGTACCTAACCTTTATATAGTGTTTACACCCACTACGATAGTATCTCAATAGGAATGCGAGCAACACCAGAAATTCCGTACTACACCGCCCGTCTCGCAGTACGAATTGGGTGGTTTCACCCGTTGCATCCAACAGGACAGACAGATGAAGATGTGCTATCGCTGACTTGTCTGCACTATCCTATCCAATGTACCTGAGGTCCTTTTCGAACTCCAATTCCAGTAATTACTCCACACACCCGACAACAATAATATTGGCACTGTCCGGCGAAGTCCCAACTTACAACTCAGCCTCCGGTGCACTCAGCCCTTTGCTTAGTATATGAATGCGAGCAAACGTAGATGCTTTCAACGTTCGCATTCTAAAACGGATAGATCAACAACCTGTTCCCACAAGGACTTCTATGATCGCTGCATTCTAGACACTAGAATCTAGGGCAGTAGCCAACGATAGCTAGCGTAATGTCCACTCGATACCGGTTAACCATTTCAAGTTATTCCACGACTGCCACAAACGATCAGACTCTAGTAGGCCTCGGTCTAAGAACGACGGTTGCGTTGGTACATTGGAATTCCCTCAGTAGTAAGTCCTGTACCGGCCGCTTGGCAGGTTCTGCTAAGACCAGGTTCAATAGCCAAACGTTCCACATGTATATCCACATCTTCAGCTAAGCCTCATTAAAAATCTGATGACGTCCACACCCGAGTTAATGGTTCCGCCATTAACCCTTCGCACCAACCCCAATGACTCCAAGAAATAACACACCACCAGCTCCGATCAATTTATTTCTTTAAAACATTGTGCCTAATGACGGTGCGATTCTGTGAATGCTGAATATTCATCCATCGGAACGCTTAAAGCAATTTCTCGGTCACAATGAGTGATTACTTACAACGTAACGGAAGTGTGGTTTAAGTTGAATTCCACCTCTAACCCTCCTTATCCTTAAAGTGAGACTATTAGGTTGTTATCACATACCCACTGTTGATGCAGCATAATCACGTTTTGGTTTTGGATAAGTGAATGGTGTGAGAATGAAAAGCAAGCCAACTAATTTAGCAAGGTTCGCAACTTTAGCCTAAGATTTTCAGGGGATTGAGCCATTGAAAATGTCTGACATTCACTTTTGATAATGTTCACTGATATTCAAAACCCCAAGATAGCTTGGCCATGATTGAATTTTCAATTTAGCATGTCCGGTGCATCATAAGACGGCAATCCGTTTGAGCTTCATTCACTTGAGACAATCATCCCTGTTCACACCTCCATCTAGGTTAATTAACGATTTAAGGGGTATTCGTTTGTCTTTCACAATCGCACACATTCGATGGCGAGTCAAACTGGATAGGGTAGGATAGAACAGTTCGAACAATCGGTAAGAGCGACGTCACTACTTGTTTCTTTAGGTCGTTCTCCATCCCACTAGCTTAACAGGTTTCCTAGCCGCCGCGTAATATAGGCCGGCGTTAGGTACCGTTGGTTTCACGCCTTGTTAACCGATCCATGAGATGTACGAAACTACGCGCCAACAGGGTAGTTAAACATGGCACTTTCAAAGCCTGTTAGCAACAGCATCAAACGTCATCAACGTTGCTCTTCTGGTCTCACAGTTGTAAACGGTGTAGATCGTGTGATCGTGCTTCCAATCGACAGTGAAAGTCACATAAATGAGAAGCCAATTCATGCACATCGCACAGTTCCGTGTGGCTCATGATACGTCAATCCCCACATTTAGGCAACGCTCGCTAACAGGCAACCTGGGCTTCAATTAAATATCTTACGGAATGTTTACACCAGCTGCAACATTGTTCACTCCAATCGGTATCGACCATCAAAAGAATTTGCTTTTCTAGTTGACACGAGGTGTTGAAAGCTACTCCATTCAAGCCAGCGATTAAATCTTTCCAAGACATCGCAGTCAACGCCATAACAGATGTACACGTCTATCCAGAAGCTCACCAGCGATCGGACTCATTAATATTCACAACTCGGTGAACCAGAGGCTAATTTCAACATCATACGCCACATTCGTACCAATGAGTCAGCCGTCTGGAAATCTGAAAAACCAAAATTCGTTAAGACGGAATTCCAGTAAAATTCTGAGGCAGGAATAATACATCCACTCGACAGTCCATATGCCTCACGAATTCAACCAAGTAAAATAAAAGCTGGATGGTTGGTACCCTTGCGGCAATCATCACAAGCTAAACAAAGCATCTAGCCCTATCAATTAACCTGATAACCTATACACAGGATCATACCACATCGTCATATGAAAGTCATTTCAGCTAAGATCGACTTCATGCGTGCCTAATATCACCTGCCGACCGTCGAATGTGAAGCTTAAACCGGCGAACTATCACGACTGCGAACAAACTTACTTCGTTTTCTCACATGTTGCCCTTATGACTAACACAGTTTGTTGGAACATAGAAAAATCGAAGAGTGAACAAAGATGAAAGAAATTTACCAGTGCCGCAGAAGTCCTTGGACGTCTGCTTTAGAAACCGGTGGTTCCTATCCAAATACCCTGTTGTCGATGTACAACACGCACCATCCGTTAACTTTTACACTTAGAGATAATTTTGTTTATTCAATCTCAAATGTCTTACTAACATGAAGATGTCGTAACACGCAGCCGAGACGATCAAGCGCGCATGGATTGAAGTTGAGTTGTGTAACAGAGCGTGCCGCTGTGTCGTTACCGCCGTTGAAGGTTTCTGGGCCTGGGGTTCATGCTTGTTTGTGTTGTTACCTTTGGCAGGGCTGTTGTTAAAACACATACTTCAGAAGAACGCCAACCCTAGTGTCTCCACGTTGACCCAACGTTAGTCCTCAAGTGTTACGGAGATTCAGGGTAAAAACGGCCGGCTTGCGTGTTACATTGTACTGTCCCATTGCAGTGACCATACCCGCCCGATATGTCTTCCACCCAGCCAAGACCACAGCTTATAATCTCCGATGCGAACCAGAAGCGTACCTCGTTTCGTGCCGTCCCAGCGTGGTGCCTATTTTTAGGGTGGTTCACAATGTCCAAGACTAACGACCTGCGAATAATCTTCCAATTACTGCACGCACTTCGATTTTGTGATCCGAAGTCGTCTCTGATACAAAAACTTACAGACTCCAGGCCGCAGTTCAGGAGGTAAACATGAGGGAAGAACAGGCAGGGTTTCACCCCAGGCGGGGATATACAGATCACATCTTCAATCTTCGTCAAATTCTGGAGCAGCGTCACGTGTACCGCCGGCCAACAATCGCCCCATTTCTCGATTATAAAAGTGCGTCCGATTCAGTGGATCGATCTACACTTTTAGAGTCACTCGAACGCAGGAGTATACCGATCAAGCACATGGACATATTGTCGGCGCTTTATTCCCGTACTTCAACTCAGGTTAAGGTTTACGGCGGACTGTCTGACAGTTTCAGTACCAGGAGCGACATACTTCGAGGATGTCCATTTTCGCCAATGTTGTTTGACTTTCTCTAACACGTAATAATCGAGGATTGCCTGCGGCACTCACAAGATGCCGGCGTGGACCTCCTACCTGGTAAAAGACTGAACGATCTTGATTATGCTGACGACGAGTGTTACTGCTTGACAACATTTGTGCAGCACAAAGTTAGACACCATTTCACTCTCTGGTACATAATTTGGAATGCACTTTGCAGCCTCGAAACGAAAAGTGCTCCCGCAAGATTGCCGTGATTTAGTGTTATATGATGAGGCCGTGTATGCTGTTTACCCGCTTCTATATTTGGGAAGCTGCAACAGCGGCGGTGGAAGTGTAGGGAATGAAATATAAGCACGTTCCTCTAAGGTTAGGGCAGTGTTCGCCAATTTGAGGCACCTATGGTGGCAGAGAGATGATTCTCTGAAGCTTAAGGGCCGCTTGAAGGCTGTATTATTTCACGACAGCGAAATATGGCCGCTTGGAATAGAAAACATGAACCGTCTTCAAGTATTTGACCACCAATGTCTGTGTTCAAACGCCCGTATCGGGTGGCATCAGCGATTAAGTAACGAGGGGCTTAGGAGGCGGGTGCTTGGCACTGATTAACAGACGAGTTCGTTCGTTCAGTTCTTACATCTGCACACACTTAGATGGTTAGATCATGTATTAAGGATGTCAGATAATCGTCTGTCACATCGAGCACCCTTTGCCGACGTTGCGGCCAATTGACGCAAGGTGCGAGGTGGACAGATGATGACTTGGCGTAGACAAGTGAAATCATCCACCAAGGATTTGGCCATTGTATATCGGGTTCGTCTCCCAGGCTGGGGCCCCGCGAATCACAGAGTCGATGGCTTGGGATTTTACGTGAGATGGGGGCCAACCGGTTTCAGTGGCGTAAACGTTGTGGATGTTTGGCCGAGTTGACTATGAGGTGGGTGCGTCTAATGACGTGGGACAGTGAAAGGCGTGACGAAGCGGTCTTCCTGACAATGCCTTACTTTTACTTACAGCTCGGTTGTTTGTTTGCAAGGTGTAGGCACCTTGGTGTTGAATGTGTGAATATAGACGTAGATAGTTTTTGATGGCCAGGCCCCTTCGCGTTCACTTCTTTTTCTTCTTCTCCCTTCCTCCACAGCACTTGCTTTTTCTCTTCTTCATGGTTGTGTTGCAGCTGAGCATCAGTGTGAACCACTGATATATCGTTGTCTATAATGATGGTGGTTATGATGCTTTTGGATCAATCATCCGGAATGGGCCATGCCGTTGTTCGTGCTCGCTTTGTTTTGTTATTTGCTCGAGGCACGTACGCACATCAATGCAACACTCTTAGCTGGCATTCGGACGGTAAAACTGTCAAGGAAGTTTTTCAGGAAGCACTGGTGAGTAAGCTGCTTAGTTCGAGTCAGGTGAACCAAACGAACACTGAGAGGAAGTCGGAGCCACTATGAAAGCATGCTGTGGAAAGATATGTTCCTAATAATCTATGCAGTTGCGACATGACTGGATTTCTGTCACGTCGATAAACCTCCTGAACAAGCGCCAATCGATCTCAGCTGGTTCTCAACATGATGACGTCTGTCCTGAACTTAAAAGTAAGCTGACTGGAAGTTTGCGCACAGAACGTCAGCACCACTTGGTCGACCAGTCGAAAGAGATGGAACGGACTTTTTGTCGGGAATCCTAGTTGTACTGGCTATCGAGTCGGTGTGAGACCACATGTGAAGATGGTTCAACTGCGACTAGTCAATCGCGCAGACTGCACAGGTTGGTTAGACATTTCGAAATGTTCCACTGTCCTTCACCAGACCATGTGAACAATGGGACCCGAATGGTCGGTTATTGTGTTCCGGGCGGTCCTCCGTCGGAAGCAGAAGTGGCTCTGGAGCTCAATGCATTGGAGCGTAACAAGGCTACTGGCCCAGACCTCCTTTTCTTTTCAAGCATAGTGCGGATAGGTTGATATCAGAACTGACGGAACTCCTTCAGCCGATTCGGAAACCTGAAAAGGTGCTTCGTGGTTGGTGTCTATCAACAGTACTCCCCGTTCTCAAAAAGGGGATCCGAAGTCTATGTGACAACCAAAGAATCACCAGTCTAGTGCCTGTTACGTCCAGGTTAATCACCAACCTTATTTTATGCCGGCTCGTTAAGCTCAGAGAAATTTAGATACTTGAAGAACGAGCAACATTCAGGTCCGGTCGATGGTGTGATGATCACATTTTATTCTGCGACGGATTATGAAACATCGGCACTCATAGGCAGCCGACGGTCGTGGTCTTTTTGGGCCAAAAGACTGCTTTCCATTCGGTTGTTCGTAACGACCTCTGGAACTGCTTTCTTCTCAGGAAAGTATCAGGGAAATATGCTAACTCTTCAAGCATCATCATCATCATCAAAACAGCCATGAGCCTGACCAGAAGGTACTGTGGCTCGGGCCGCCGCTCACCTCAACAGTGACGTGGAATATCCTAGAAGGAAAGAGTACTACGAAGGACAAAAAGATTGAAGAAGACTAAACGGAAGAACTAGAAATGGTATGGATACAGGTACGCCATTGACTGCGACACACCGCCATCTCGGATAGCGTCTCTAACCAACGGTTTGAGTGATCACGAGGACCCCATCCAGGCAGGCGATGCCTGCCCACTTTGC
>QNGE01000891.1:59792-116597 GCA_008508345.1 Paragonimus westermani
GAGACTGTGGTTTGTCAGACCTCTACCTGTTGGCCTGCCTGGTATGAGTAACTCTGTCCAGTTTAGCCCAAAAGGTCATCGAGATGCGCAAGCCGTCACACCACGTCAAGGTCCAGTCTCACAGTGACGGTCATTGCTGGCAGAATGTCTGATGATATCAAGGTCACATGACAAAGGCTCAGATGGCGTTTAACAACTTACGCCACCTGTAGCGTCGGCATGAACCGGTTTCTTGTAAAAGGTCGGGTGTGTAATGCCATCGTAAGGGTAATCCCACTGTACAGCTCCGAAATCTGATTTTTTTCGCGTGGAGGATGTTTACGAAATATGTTTCCGACCGTCGGTGTCTCTGAAGCATCAGCGGCGTGTAGTCAGCAATGACGAAGTTCACTTGCATGTCTTCGGGAAGAATAAACTCTGTCGATCCCAGAGCAGATTAATCTCGTCTCACAAGCTTCGTTGCCCTGGCCGAATCTTACGAATGCCAACCCACCGACTTCCACATCGTGCCTTGTTTGTGAGTAGTGGGTTAGAATGGGAGCGACAGCCTAGTATTCTCTTTAATCCCTCCACATTTATCATCTTCACTTTACACGTTATATTTCTGTCCCCTAATGCTGAGGCAAATTCGCAACTACTGTACTCTTTTTACTAGAGTTCTCATGACTCATACAGTCGGTGGATGCAGACTTCAGGTACGGCGACGTCTAACTGACCCCGGTGAAGTGAAGGTTGTCGTTGTTTGGTCGAGTTGTTTGAGGCGAGTGCACTTAATGAGGCGGGGCAGTACAGGCCCTAAGGGTGGTGATGACAAACCTCCTCAAAGTCCTCTTGCTAACTACATTTAACTTTACAGCCGCCTTCATAAATGCGCCCAGCGTGAACATCATCACCAGCATTGCCGCGAATCTAGTGATGGCCACAATTTACGCAAGGTGCGTGCACTGTTACGCCTTTCTCTACTTCAAAATGATCTCCACCTTTGGGGCCATCAGCTGTTAGCATCAAAGAATAGAATGTGGACGGTCCCCTACTACCGGAAGCGGAAATCTAGATTTCGAGTTTCTGAAACTTTGCAAGGCGCCCGACCACAGACGTGCGTCCTCTTGCCCTTCTTATGGGTAGCATCACAGCTCCAGTCAGAGAGGTGGTGGCTTTGATCCGAAAACATCGCGTCAGTGCAGGCGTTTTGCATCGTAAACTAAACGAAACCCACGAACAGAATATTAGTGAAGAGCAAATTGGGTTTCACCCCGCCGGATGTTTGAACTCCGTCATTCATAAACAAGGCCAACGATTGCTTACGTTTCATCGAAGGGTCACGGATCCAGTTGAACCAGACACATTCACGGACTGTTTAACGAAGAAGACTGTGCCAGAGAAGCACACTGACAAGCTGGAAGAAATCTACTGCGACATCAGGCAAGATTAGGGCTTATGGCAGCGTATAGCTGTCCTTCAGCACCGCAAGTGGAGTACGGCAAGGTAGCCCGACCACTCCTTTTTCTGCTGAAACCTGTAGCAAACGATATTCACAAATGCGCACTGAAACCTTGTCAATGATGTTGTGAACCTGCGTCCAGGCACTCACATTCGGGACAGAGAATATGCAGACGGTAATACTTTCGACGGAGGGCATAAACAGAACTCGCGACATCCTATACAAACTGGACGCCTTGATTCAATCGTTTGGCATGCTCTTAAACTTTACAAGTGCAACGCGCCGTTGCAAGATTTGCCAAACTCCGTGGCGTCTCGATCTTCGCGGTTGGTTTCTGAACGTGTTGGAGACGTTCGGGTTGCCTAGAAACTGAGTCAGCGCTAGTACGATTTCATGACGGTACGAATCGTACGACTAAGGATCAGATGGCGTTTGTTAAGGTACGCTATACATGGCGCTGTCCCCGGTTTTTCTGCGAAAGACCACGTTTATAATGTAGGAGCGGTGTTCTTGTGACTGCGAAACCCGTCTGTCTACGACCCATTGCGTCAACACACCTTGGCGAGCCGTATCACAAAACAAATCAGTAAGCAGTTGCGATAGAAAATAACAGTCAGTACTTACCTCCTTTTCTATGAGATCATCCAAAGAAATCGTCTCCTTCTGTTCTTCCATCTTTTTTTGGTCCCTCTTCAACACAAACCCTAATGCATGAATTATAGCGGCCGAGGATTACCAGGTGGAAGCGCATGACGGTAGTGACAAGATTTTCCATTTGGACACTCCCAAAACCAGCCGTATTTGAGGCTTTCAACGGCTTCTAAAAAGTACTTGCAAATCTGGAGAAAATTAATTAGCACACAGGCTTGAGAGCCATTACGATTGTTGAGGGTGGGAGCCCTTTATTGGTGTCATCATGCTTTTTTGATACAACCTCCTCTAATTTTTCGATATCCCAATCATCCATGCGGCCGTCCGTATTGTTTTCCTCGACATAAATACCACGCTTTTCACCTTTTCGTTCGATCGAGAGGTCGTGTGAAAATTTACACTTGTCACCCTTCGCGCACTGTCCCTGCTTAAAGAACACACACAAAACCGACTTTGGATCCACACCTAAGTACTGAATTGGGAATGTACAAGAACCAAACCTTTAGCACATTTTTGCAACTCAGCCACCGGTTTGAATAACTCGTTCAACTCGGCCTTCTCACGTTTTTTCTCTTCCTTTCTCTCCTGTTTTTCTCGCTCAAGTCGCTCTAGCTAGAAAAACGTCAAGCAAGCACTTAAAGGGTACCTCTTTGGCCGTTTTATTTCCCTGTGTCACTTGCAACTGGACATGCTGTATGAACTTTTGCTGCTTTCCTCCCTTTTTGTTTTTCAATCCGAATGTCTTATCCTAACACACACTGAGCATGTGACGTCTGTTTACTTCAATGACTTTCTGTTTTTGTTTCTCCACCGCTTTCTTGGACACATCCTGTTTCTTCGGCGGCATGTCGGCAGCCAACTAATCGAACAGCATCACTGAGGCCAGCCAATCACCAATTTATCACCGACTTGCACTACGCTAATTGGTCAGCGAGGTTGCTTTGATACAATGGTTCAAATTTTGATAGATAACTGCATCAGTGGATTGGTGGCGTGAGTATGAATCAGAATCCTCCATAATTTCTTAGTTCCGAAGAGGAAATCTCAGGTTTATCGCCGATGACCAAGGAAAAAGCAGGTTGCGGCCGAACAAATGTGGTGTGCCGATTAAGGTGACCAGTGTAGCGTTTTGTACACTAGTTTCTACTTCATATTTTTTATTGTTATTCATGGCTTCAACCGCACATGTACACATGATGTTTGGACGTGGTTAATCGATCCACAGAGTAATCAATAATTTTCAACTTACTCTTCCGAGTTCGCGAGCTCTGCTTTCTGTTCGCGTTCAGGGTCGGTGGCGTACAAATCTTTGGAAGAGTTAGAATTCAGCGGAATCAATCGTTTAGTTCGGCAAATTTATTTATTCATCTATCTTTCGTTAGAATTATCTCGGTCGTAACATTAAGGCTATCTGGGGGACACACGACACGTAGTATCTGTGAGAATCCTCATTTGGTATAGTGGAACACCAAACCAACGTGCCTCCACGAAATATTGTGAGTTATTTGTTTTCCTCTTCATCAGATTTCGACCTTCTACTTACACCAGAGTTTCCATGTACTGTTCAGATCCACCACACTAGAAAATCACAACAACCAGATGTAGTAGAACGACTGTTCCATGAGAGATCTCTGAGCGCTCTCAGTGTGTCTTCTGGGCGTCCCCCGAGTGGATTCTCGGTGTTCAGAGGAGACTTTGCGCGAACACTCGAGGACGAGTGGGGGGGAATGTGTGCATCCGTGATAAGCGAATTCACCAGCGCTTGTAGGAACTGGTACATGGGTTTAAGGCAGAAGACCAAGCTTCCTGGATCGATTCGTCTCTTTCTGCTCAGTGTCCACGGGCGTCTCAAGATCTGAGAGTCGATCATTGGAAACAGCTTGTAAAGAGGCCCGTGGAGAGTGAAGTAAAAACAAAGAACAGAGTAGGGTTAAGTATATGAACAAATTCTTAGATAAATAAGAATCAATCAAATCTTTGGGTCTATTCTTGGAAGGGCTGCTGACGACTCCATGAGAAAAACTGTTCCGATGGTTAATAAAAACGTGAGCAAGACTGCTGCCTGAAGAACGTCCAAAATCAAAGATTGAACAGATTCCTGTTATGTGCTCCTCGGCCGTGGTTATTTGCTACAATAAACAAATGCACTACGAGATCTACATTGAGGAAAAAGTGCTTGAATATTAAGACATCGCGAAGTAGCCGAAGTTCGGGTAGGTATTGATCGCGTAGTTTCCTAGAAAATACAAACTCACAAAAACGTACCACGGTATATCAAGTAGTCTGACAGTACAAAGGAACCACCAAATTGTTGTAGGCAGTACACACTTAATACCTGCATGTCTAATGTATTTAATAGTCCGTATGCCCCAACCATATGGTTGGCTATAGCTACATATGTAGCTGCAGCCAACACCGTGTAGTACCAATCGTGGGAATAACGGCGAGTACCGAGAACAGAATAACCTTATGGGTATATGTCCAAAGTTATTGTGAACAGATTCACATCAACATAGGATATACGCCCATAATGCTATGCCGTTCTTGGTACCTGCCGAAATTTTCCAGCGGCGTTACAACCCGTTTTCGTTGGTTGCCTTCTAAGTCTTCAGCAGTCCTATATGACTGGTTTCTTGATACGTTGTATAAAAATATACATGCATATACCGCCATCGACGTAATGGGACCGTATATTCTCTACAAGAATTCCGGTAATGCACGAAAACTGGCGAGCATGAGTAACAAGATTTCAAAAGCATAACCCACCTGAGCAAGCTCAGCCTGTAAGCGGGTCTCTTCATCGGCGTTCACGCAATTATCCGTGGAATTGGGGATCTCGTCTGCAACGGAAGCGTTGTCGTGGCCGTCCATCGCATGCGAGACTAGTCGTACAATGGAACACTGGCCAATCGGCGACTTGAGTTCAGTTTACTGATTTGCTGGCTTATCATGAGGTTCCTGGTTTGGCTTCGTAGCTCAGCTGGTAGAGCGCTTGGCGCGTTGAGGCATGCTGTGTCTGGTACTGGTTGGAATCCAGCCGAAGCCCTGACTTTTCACAGTTGGGTCTCATCTGAAATTTATTTCAGTTTGCAAAACACGTCGGCTGACAGCGTAACAGCCCAGTCACGTGTCGTATTAGGCAACAGCTTTATGTGCTGGTGACTCGAATTTCAACTGAGTCTTTTTCAACAATTCATACACACTTTCGAGGCGGGGGCCGAATGATCCCGGACCCCATGGGTTTTCTTGCTGTCAGTGGGCGTTCCTTGATCTGAAGGGTGATCATTTAAAACAACCTGCAGCATCACTCTTGAGGAGTATAGTGAATACCAAGAACAGAAAAAGGTTACTCACAAAATGAAGTTTTGGACATTGAGAAACAGGTGGAACTTTGAAACCACCCCTATAAGCGCTGCTGGCGACTTCACGAGGTAGGAGGTTGTAATGATTCAGCGATTGATACTCGGGTTCGAGGCAAGTGCCCAAGGATCTTGGATCCATTCGGTTTTCCTTGCTCAGTGTTAGCGGACGTCTGTTGATCTGAGAGGCGATCATTGAAAACAGGGTGTAGCACCGCTTTTGGGGATTACAGTGAATACCGAGAACAAAGTAAGATTACTCGCATAATGTAATTTTAGATAAATGAGAATCAAGCAAAGCTTTAAAACGGTTTCTAGAAGCGTTGCTGATGACCTCAGAACGAAGGCTGTTTCAATAGTTAATAACCCTGTAAGAAAAGAACTCCTGCCTAAGAGAGATCCGAGGACGAAGCTTGAAAAGCTTCCTCTTAAGTTCTCGTTGGCCACCACTATTCGTTCTAGTGAAGAACTGTTCTACGGGACCAACTCTAAGGAAGAAGTGTGTGTGTTGAATCACCGCAAAATTTTCGAAATTCAAGTGGGTGCTGATCAAGAATTTCAAGTCGAGACTCGTAAGTTATATTACTCAGGCCCGCGATCATCTTGGTGGATGCTAGCTGGACACGCTCAACAGCTAACAAATCTTTCTTCAAGCCAGCTTGCACCACCTGATTCACATAATCGAGGAGCGATCTTACATAAGACCCGTGAAGCGTTTGAAACGCATTCTTGTCTATGCGGAGGGAAGTGCGCCTAATCGTTCTATGAATGGCGAATCCCTTTTATGGCGTCATTTCATGTTGGTATGCGGAGGATAAGTTAGACGACAACCAGATGCCCAGATCTTTCTTCATATCGACTCTCATGATAGCTACGGTGCTGAACGCACTGTGAATCATGAAGGCACTGTCAGAGTCACCACCGAGTGGCATGTGAGCAAACTTATCATCACTTACTTGGGGACTCCAATCGTCCGACCAGCACTTGACCGCGCCAAGACCAAATCGTCGTGCATTGGGACCAATGATACTCCGAATTTTGGGTCGTCGGCGTGTAGGACGGCATTACTGGAAATATTATTTGGAACGTCGTTGATGTAAGTGAGACATAACAAAGGAGCCAACACTGACCCTTGGCGAACATCCGCAGAAATAACGGGGGGACGAAAGGTCTGATCCGGTATTAACTCTAAAAGTTCTATTATCAAGAAAGGAGGCGATCCAGCGAAGAACCACTTATTGAATGCCATAGGCTTCCAGTTTGTGTTTCAGGGGCTGTGTAAGACACGGCCAGAAGCCTTGTAGAAATCAGAGAAGATAGAATCCGAGGTGAGGTCGTTGTCTTCGGCCTCCATTAGACTAATCACGAGAATGAGCACGTTTGTTGTGCATGACCGACTAGAAAGGAAGTCATGCTGAGTGAAAGAGGAGGAGTGATTTGATAAGAAGTGATTGAGGGTGGCGCGCTTGGGTAGGCGCTCCATTATTTTGCGCCGAATGCTGATAAGGCTGATTGGCTGATAGCTAGTTGTAGAGTGCTGGTCGCCCACTTAAAACATAGGAGTGACCGTCGTCTCACTCTATCCATCAGGGAGAATGCTAGTCCGGAGTGTTTGCTTAAAAAGTCTATTGAAGGGTTCAGACATCTAACAGCTGCTTACTTGAGTATTCCGGGATGGATATTGTCAGGACCCATTGTACTATATGAATTAACCCTGGATAAAAGTTCTTCAACATCTAGCACAGAAAACTCGACAATAGCGAATGGTTATCTGAAGTTCTGCAGTGGTAGGACATGATGCCAGCTCGGTGGTGTGACGTTGTTGACTGCCTAGTAGTACTGCCCGAACAACTCAGCCGCAACCAGGGAGTTAAATGACGTCCGCCCGCCAAGCAGTTGCAGCGAATGGGCTGAAGGTTCGTTCTTTCTCAGTGGTAGCATATGCCTAAATAAGAGGTTTTGTTCCCGCGAGTTCTGAGGAGGGCCTTCTGTACGAGTTTTGTGTGTTCGCCGCTTTTCCGCCTACATCTGTTTCGGAAAGTGTGGAACGCGCTTAGAGCTTCTGAGTTCTCCGTAAGCGTGTGCTTCGCGGTTAAAGAAAAACGATGAACGAGAAGGTGATGTATTCTGCGCAGAAAGGGTGGTCTATGAGAAAAAGTGCACAGTTTGCGTGGTACAGATAATTAGTCCGCTTTCTGAATTGTGCTTTCAGACGCATGGTAGCTCTGGTCCACAAAGTCGAAGTCAAGAAAAAGTAAATCTAGTTAAATTCTCAGGCCATTAAAATCAGCCTGATTAGAGTTTCGAACTGTGGACTCTTTTGCTGGTTGTCGTATCCAGTAACAGATAAGATTGAAGGTTAGCAGAGAGTGCTTATGGTGTCCAAGTGGTGTCTCGATGGTCACTCTATCTACCAGGTGACTATTATTGGTAGTGACTGTTGGGCAGAGAGAGAGGAATTGGCTGAAAGGATGCCGTGCCGGGACGTTGACGTGCTGTGTCCACGTCTGTCGTCGTAACAGCGTCGATCACGAAGGTGATAATTCGATTTCACTACTCACTAGGAGTCTGTATTGGTCACGCAGTGCTAGTCGATTCCACAGGGCATCACATTTATCAGAGGACTGGGGGCCACCGATGACCGTGAGTGTCAGTATGTGCTGATCAAGAGAAATCGCAGAACATCTCATCCTCCCTCGGGCTAAGTCAGCCCGGTAAACTGAACACCTAGGGACACTCAGTTCACTGTCACTGATACCACTTGAAAGACAGGTCTCTGTGAAAGCAATAATGTGGAGTTGGGAGTCAGGAATTAATCGTCCGATTTCCGGTAGTTTGTTGGACAGACTCCGACAGTTCCAATACATGCACCTAAAAACTACTTTCTTGTTGGATTTCGCTAGAGAGAAAAGGAGGTTGCGAGGAAGAGCCCAGAAGAAGGCTCATAATCGAGGACGGTGTTTATGCTGGGCTCAGTTTGTCTTTCTCAGTTGTTCTGACTGCTCTCCTTTGGGGCTGTGAGCGCGAATTCACCACCTGTGTGTATGACAGCGGTCCTACAGAACGCTTGATCAGCATTCCTGGTGTTACAACCTATGACCTCTGCGCCCTGTCAAATCCAGCTGTTTGGGTGGGTGTTTGGAGGCTTTCACCCAAGGAAAATTTCGCTTTTCGACTGCTGGGTGAGGGGTTTTGAGAGAGAGCAACTGGCGCGATGCTATGAAGCTACTGGAATAAATACCCAGTGGGATGGGTCGAATAAGTGCTTTGTGAGTCGCAGAAGGCAGTGCTAGATGGCTACTTATGTTATAATAATAATAATGATATTCTTCTCGACGCATTTGTTAAAAACACACTCTTTAGAGCGTGATCAACGCAATGATTTTTAGCATATACATAAATGAACACCAATTTTGAAAATTGTACAACGAGTCAGCTATGTCAGTAGATTAACAAAACGGACAAAATCTGACATTATGTTAAGGGAAAATTCAAGTCTAGCAGAGAAGCTCCGAGTTTCTTGGTTCTGAGAAAATAGTTCTTGGGACCTGCACAATTTGATGGAATAATTGATTTGTTACATCAATTTGGACTCCACAAGATGATCGCTGGCCTGATGCTCAAGAGCGTGCCATATAAACGGTGGTTGTATAATGGGGAAAATGTATTGGCGAAGCATTTGTCTATTATTCCATGTAGGTAGTCCCGAAACAAGGCGCAGAAAATGTTTTCAGGCGGTGGGTGATGTGGGGACGCTTATACTTTCGCTGGGAACCCATGGACTTCTCGACCGGACGTCATTCTTCGCTCAAATTCCTAAGATTTACGAGGAGGTCGCTATTTGCACAACGATTGCGGAATTTTAAGTGCCCGTGCGGTTTGGTATGTTTTTCCCGCGGGGGATGTATCAGTGAAACCAAGAATGGAGAGAGAAATTATGCGATAAACAGGACAACGTGAAACTAATTATGTGAACTATGACGAACGATGGAACTTGTGATATTCTGACATAACCTTCTATGTGACGTTAATAGCATTGTGTTGATTGATGGAATATATACCACATGTGAACACCTGCTATTGGATAACGCGAAAGGGGATCGATTATAAGCTATTCCACTATCTTTGTACGGACTGTAATGACCTGGAAATACTCCCGGTCGGGCTGCTGTATAATGTGTAAAATCTTTCCTAAAATCTCAGCACACATTTTACACAGTACCTTAAGGATCTTCGCCTGCCGTCTGCCTGATGCATGAGGCCGCGATTGCTTGTTGGCATGCTTGTCGGCGTATGCGCGCCAAGCGCGACACGCTTTTCACGGCTTGCTCGCGCGCTGAACGGTCGGATCCTTATCTTTCATAGCTGTTTCGCTTATCGGTGTCGCCTAGAGCTGATCGAGAACATTTGTAAATATCGCATAATATATTTACGGTCTCCCAATTATTTGTATATTTATTTCGCCTCTGGTATTTCTGCGTACACTTGTAGAACTGTTAATCTGATGCACGAACTCAATAAAAGAAGGTGAATTGAATGAGGACGACGTTTGACAATACCGAGGGTTCACTGGTGGTCTATCAGGGAAGACAAAAAAAGAGTTGCGACTCGAGGTGGTTATGCAGTCATGAGACGAACAGGTTGAGTTTTTTTTCCAAACAATTTAGCATGCCCATCTTTTGCTTAGTGGTTTACAACACAGACCCACAAGCTATCAATATGTATGGGGTAAGGGTGTGCCAGGATGATTGGGTTGTTACTATCGGGTATATATATTGACACCTATGCGCGTTGAGTATAGACATGTTTTCCTGTTCGCTGGTAAGTCTAAAAGTAAAAGATCTATCCTGAAATCGGTAGTTTTGATCTGTTCGAGGGGTGCATGGCGTAACATCACCAAAACAGGGGTTTTTCGTCAGATGTTGTTAGATCCGTTCTCAAAGATAACGTCCTCAGACAAGTAGAGCTTGAAAATGGATCTGACGTTCTTCATTGTTAGGAAACTTTCTAAGTTCCGCTTGAATCGGTGTATATTCTTGCTGGCTCTAATTGCATACGGGGGTTGTTCCAAATGTAGGAGTATTTTGCCAGGAAAAAATTTGAACGCATTTTTTTCGATATTTAAGAACTGCCATGGTGAAGTCCTTGTTTCTGAGGTTATAATTCGACCTGTGTTGCAAGCTAGTCGCGAATGTGACAGCGAATTTATTGCCATAGACCAGAGTATATATGAGTGAAAGATTAAGCTTGAGCGGCCGTAACCAGAGAGGATCGAGTACAAGCGTCCGGCAGCGTTCTCTGTAGCTCAGAGAAGGTTGATAATCTAATAAGTTTTTCGTGAATGCACGTTGAAGGCTTTCCGGGGTTAGTCTATGAAACTTGCGCAGATGGCCACATACGAACGTGCAGTACTCAAACTGGGGTCATACACATAGTTTATAAGGAAGTAATCGTGCATCAGGTAGGAAGAATGAGTGTTTAATGTAACCTACCGTCCGTCTGGTTTCAGCGACCAGGAAAGATATATGCTCTGCGACGTTGAGTGAGTTTGAGTAGCGCAAACCCGGGTCACGTACTGAGGTGACGGTTGATATGCTGTGACCGTCCAGCTTTATAGAGTCATCTGGTGCGTGACAACCATGCGCAACGATAGTGCATTTATTGGCTGAGAATGTCATCCTCCAAGTGTGATATCAAGTCTCTAATGACATGAGGTCCTTCCTTATACTTTCTTAACATGGGTTTAGATTGCCGATAGGAACGCTGTGAACAAGTTTGATATCATCAGCGAATCGGAAAAGTTTGCCATGCTCGAAGTTGAGACATAAACGTGTTTTTATTAATGGACTGGCGGTGTCCTGTCTTATTTGAGCCAGTTTCCGCGCAGATAGGTTGCGGATTAGACACTCCATTGATTTCTATCTGGACAGAGTCATTCGTGTGCCCACATTTGCCAGTTGGTTTCTCGACCGAGGTACCCCCAACGCTCGACACTCTGTTGGAATTGTCAAGATCTACCGTTATATCAATTAGGTCAGCGAATTTGTTCTCGTTGATGGAGTTAGCATTGTCGGTAGGGTCGCTGATGCATTCGGGCGTGGTGTGACAAGGCGATACTGCGCGATCTTTGGAACCCAGATTGTCATCTTTGGATGTCGTTGTACCCTGTTTCGATGCATCCTGATGACATGGTTAGAGACGGAGACGGAGGTTTTGCCCAGTAAGAATTTTTGAAATTCTCTATCAAGGGGCGTTCAGTCCTCCACAATTTTCAACAGTTTAAGCGAGGTTTCAGACTAAATAAAGTCCTGGCTCTGTATTAACTGTTTTGCATTTGCCTCGCTATGGAATTTGAATAATAGCGGGCAGCAGAACTTTTGTCTTCATTCGAAGACGGATGCAGGTATGTGACGTTGGGTCTATTCCAGTAGCCTACAACAGTATCTTTTCAATGCTTTCTAGGTGCAGGCTATCTGGCACATTGAATACGATGGCATCATTTGAGCAACGCATCCGTTCTGTGATTTCTGGTACCAATGTGTTGATGAACACACTAGCAATCCGAATGTTATTTATCTTGAGACTTTCGGGCAATTTGAAGATGTGCGACAAAAAGACTAGATTCCCTTTCAGGGAATCAAGTGCAGTATGACTTGTCCTCAATTGGGCGAGCTCTGCTTCTAGTTTAGAAACCCTGACAAATAAATACGCCAATACACTCTCTACAGGAACAGAATAGTTTTCTTGGAAGAAAGAATGATTGCTGGTAAGTTCGGTGGGTTTTGGGGTAGGTAACTCTGGCGACCGTTTGTAAGCTCTCTCGATGCCCTCAATACTCGTAGTTGTGCATTGGGCGTCGATCGTTAAAATGCTCGTGCAGCCGGTCCCTCCGCTCTCTACAACTGGCAATGGGGGTTGAGGGGACAATTCACGAGCAGGAACTGCGACCTCAGTCTCCTGTTGTGGCTTCCGGTCTGCCATGGTTCGTGACTCGGTCTTAGTCCGCTGCTCGTGTCTCAGAGGACTGGGGGCCACCGATGACCGTGAGTGTCAGTATGTGCTGATCAAGAGAAATCGCAGAACATCTCATCCTCCCTCGGGCTAAGTCAGCCCGGTAAACTGAACACCTAGGGACACTCAGTTCACTGTCACTGATACCACTTGAAAGACAGGTCTCTGTGAAAGCAATAATGTGGAGTTGGGAGTCAGGAATTAATCGTCCGATTTCCGGTAGTTTGTTGGACAGACTCCGACAGTTCCAATACATGCACCTAAAAACTACTTTCTTGTTGGATTTCGCTAGAGAGAAAAGGAGGTTGCGAGGAAGAGCCCAGAAGAAGGCTCATAATCGAGGACGGTGTTTATGCTGGGCTCAGTTTGTCTTTCTCAGTTGTTCTGACTGCTCTCCTTTGGGGCTGTGAGCGCGAATTCACCACCTGTGTGTATGACAGCGGTCCTACAGAACGCTTGATCAGCATTCCTGGTGTTACAACCTATGACCTCTGCGCCCTGTCAAATCCAGCTGTTTGGGTGGGTGTTTGGAGGCTTTCACCCAAGGAAAATTTCGCTTTTCGACTGCTGGGTGAGGGGTTTTGAGAGAGAGCAACTGGCGCGATGCTATGAAGCTACTGGAATAAATACCCAGTGGGATGGGTCGAATAAGTGCTTTGTGAGTCGCAGAAGGCAGTGCTAGATGGCTACTTCTGTTCCGATTTCTTGGAAGAAATAATGGTTGCTGGTAAGTTCGGTGGGTTTTGGGGTAGGTAACTCTGGCGACCGT
This sequence comes from Paragonimus westermani, assembly GCA_008508345.1. Lineage (NCBI taxonomy): Eukaryota > Metazoa > Platyhelminthes > Trematoda > Plagiorchiida > Troglotrematidae > Paragonimus > Paragonimus westermani. The sequence continues at coordinate 73,024 of QNGE01000891.1, forward strand.
TTGTAAGCTCTCTCGATGCCCTCAATACTCGTAGTTGTGCATTGGGCGTCGATCGTTAAAATGCTCGTGCAGCCGGTCCCTCCGCTCTCTACAACTGGCAATGGGGGTTGAGGGGACAATTCACGAGCAGGAACTGCGACCTCAGTCTCCTGTTGTGGCTTCCGGTCTGCCATGGTTCGTGACTCGGTCTTAGTCCGCTGCTCGTGTCTCAACCTCTCTCGCCGCTAGAGATGGAAACACACGTCTTTCAGATGAGCGTGAGCGGACTTCAAAGCCACCGTTTTTTTCACCACGGTCTCGAGACTGAGCATGGCTTACAGAGTTACCAATAAGTCATGTGTCTTTTTGGTTGTTCCGGCGGACACCCTGCTCGCGATTTACAAGTTTTCGAAATATAGGGGTACCAAGTTTTTGATGTCTGGATGTTTGAGTTGCCATTGTTGTACTGTTTGTGTTGACTTTTTCTCCATACTGTTCACACAGTTTTTGTCACCGTCTACCACATGTACTGTTGATTATTATCTGATTGGGTCTTCGCCACTTTTCCTTGTTTTACACTACAGCTTTAAGCCCGGAACCTGAGTAAGGCCCATGCATATTGGTACCGTCATACTTGATTGCTGTAAGCTGGAGAATAACAAGACACTGTTTCTGTCAGTGTGATGTGGTCACGTGGTAATCCGGCATTCTGTCTCGTCCACTCTACATCGTTTGTTGTCTTGTTTAGTTAATAGAGTTTTGCCGTCGTGAGGCAGCATTACCTAAAACCGTTTGTGTTCACTCGTTATTACACACTGGCTTGCCGTGGATCCAGCGGTATCGATTAGCCAGAGGTGCCCGGTGTTTCTGACCGAATCGGATGTCCTCCGTCGGTCCAGAAAGTTACGTAATGACGGGCGATATTTTACGTGTTCCATCCTTACGGGGATCAAGACGCTCCACTCACTTCTTTGAAAATTCCATCTAGCAATATAATTCTCAAAGTCCGAATAGGTTGCAGATGATTCGGGCCGGCAGCTGCCCGGTTGCTCACAATCCGCAATGAAGAGAAAAGGGGCGCACTCAAGCGCAGTTGCAAGGCGTCTGGGATGTTAGCTACCTGCATATGACCGCGGTAAGTATTCACCGGCTGAAACACAGAACACTTCAAGTGACATGAAGTCAGAGTGGATCCCCTCGAATGAGCGTGTGGCGCTAATCCTTGCGGGTGTGATGGCTGATCGAAACCTAGTGAATTGTCTACTGCCCAAAACGAGGAGGCCGCAAAAAACGGAAGCACAGTGCACTGCAGGAAATAAAACGCGTAGTACGGCAACGAATTATAGATGAACAAGCCACTCTTGAGTTCAAACTACTGTCTATAACGGACTGAACCCGCTCAACACACCCACAACGGAGGCGGCCGTCCCCACCTCGAACGCGGGTTTGCATGAGTTTGGAGGACTACTTTCAAGGGAGATATAGACCATCACGCTCCCTTCCCAACTCCGGCCATTCAACCCCAGAATATTTTGTTGAAAACTCTTTCACTTGTAGGCTGTACAACCCTGAGTCTGTTGTGTGTTAGTTAACTGTGTGTATTAACTGTCTGTGACTCTTGAGTGAATTACCAGGAGTCAGATAACTGGTCTGCCACACTGGTTTTCATATGGCTATCCTTACGATGAACTAGCCTTATGCGGGCATCCGTAACAATAAACCGCACACAATTGAACCTTATAGGTTATCACATGTTCCGCAGATATCGTGATGTAGGATGAGGTGGAGGATGTTTAATCTACCTGAGGGAGCAACATTCTGCAACCATACTCGATGAGCTATGTCGTGGTATAATGGGTGAATCCTCGTGGCGGTGAGTGTCAACTGGACCCTATGAATTACTCCTCGGATGTGTCTGCAGACCACCTAACGCTACTCAGGACTACATGACGAACCTTATTAACGGAATGAACTATGTATCAACCTTACCTTCACAGTACAAAATAATTGGCGGGGACTTCAACATGCCCAATGTCTCCTGGACCACTTTCACTGCCCCCGCAAGTCAAGCTGAATTCATTGCATGTGTTCAAGTGAACGGATGACGCCAACATGTTTTAGCGCCTAATAGACCAAACCACACTTTAGACTTCATCCCTGAAACAGGCATCTCTTCTGCCACTGTATACGTCTCGGAACAATTTCCAGGAAGTGATCATAACTTAGTCAACTTCATTTTTGACCTAAAAGCTCTTAAACAGTCGACTGTCGCACACTACCGTCAAGCTAAATTGGTCGAATAGAACGTGTTTACCACGCTGCTGAGATCGCTGTAATGGAACACATTTTCTCTTACCTCCAATCCTAGTATTGCAACCAAGGAATTTAATGAACCCTTCAGGATTTGAATGAACATCTTAGCCCCGCATAGATCAAAACATCGTAATGTGTGCGACAACGGCACACGTCTCAATCCAAAGGAGCGCGATAAGCTCAGAATCCTTAAACCACGGTACCGAAAAACATGCGACTTCTCTCTTATCAGGCAAATGCATAAAATGTACAATGCTATTGAATATAGATGCAAAATGCTCCACATGAGTGAAGAAAAACGTGCGCTTAACACCACAGATAAGAGCACGGTTTGCATGCAGTTGATGAGACGCAGGAATAATGTGAGACTCTGACATCTGAGTAGTGACACTGCAGGACGAAACCACTGTAGATGATCCGGTAACAATCTATGAAGTCTTTGATTCATATTACGCTGCTTCCCTCAACACTGAAGGACATATACCGCCCCCACCTCCTCCTGTAAGTACAAGAACGTTCCTATGCCATATCCATGTTGATGCAGGGCTCATAAGTTCATAGTTAGGGGAGCACATACCTCGACTGCTGATTGCTATTCATACACTTTCTTGAAAATCGGGTTCCTTCCCTTTTCAGTGGAAAACTCTACAATTAAGCCCCACTATAAAAGTGGCTCGCGACATGAAGTCAGCAAGTATCGCCCCATTGACCATACCTCAATTTGTTCTAGGGTGCTGGAAAGGATGATAAAATGCCGCATGGTCGAATTCCTCTTATCGCGAAACCTTATAAACCACTTTAAGCATGTGCTTCTCAACAAGCGTTCTTGCATGACATGCCAGCTAGAATTTCTCAACCATATGACAGAATCCACTGATGCCGGTGAGGCGATTAACATTGTACTGTTGGACATGGCGTAGGCTTCCGATCGTGTGCCTCATAAGCGTCTTTGGTATACGTGAGCTGTTGATTAGCTGGTTTTCTTCCTACACTACAGGCCGCACGCAAACAGTGGAAATAGGAGACAACAGCTCAACGCCCAGACCAGTCACTGGTGGGGTGATACAAGAAAGTGTTCTTGGACCGGTACTCTTTCTCATATATTTGGACGACATACGTCAAGTTACCAAGCATGGCAAACTATTCCTATTCGCTGATGATATCAAACTTGTTTACAGCGTTCCTCCTGGCAATCTGAACTCGTTCAGAAAGTATAGGGAAGGACCTCATGTCATTAGAGACTTGGTATCACAGTCGGAGGGTGAAATTTTCAGCCAATAAATCCACTATCGTTGTGCATGGTTGTCACGTACCAGATGGCTGTATAAAGCTGCACGGTCACAGTGTTACGACCACGTAAAAGAGGAAGGCGAGAACGGACAGGAAGACCGCGAGCAGTACCTCAATCACGAATGAAACGCATCGACATCGCAAACGATACGAATAATCGGAACGCTAGTATTCGGACCCAATTCTCGCAACTTAGAACGCCCCAACAAGAAAGGAAAAAGACAGCCCTCAAACGAGCTTTATTTGGTGCTCAACCCGGAGGCAAAACAGTGGCTCAAAACGGCCGTATTTATAGGTTTTCGGCGGCCTTTGTCCTAGGACACTGAACGGGCCAATCAAAAGCAAGCGCGCGAACTCGAATCTTCCAGAATGATGGCGGGCATTCGAGTTATCAAAATGGAAGCATCTGTTTCCATTACGGAATATAGCGTGTTTTTTGGGAAAGAGTGTTTTTCCAAACATCTCCCCTGTTGAGACTTATTAGTACCGCGGTTTTCGTGGGTCGAGGTGCATTAGACGAGTGGTCTTGCGTTTTCGGTCCGTCCATCGTCTTGGTTGCAAAGCAACCAGCTCCCTGTTCGGCCTAGGCGTTGAGGTTGCTGGTGTAACGGTCGCGGGAACTTGCTGTGTTGGGCGCTTGATCTCGAAGTGTCCAGAAGTAAGTCCGGTGGCATTTGGTTCCCTACTCGCCCAGCGTTTGTGGAATAGCGTGGACGAAGTTGGTTAGCGTGGCGCCCCCATATGTCGCCTCCGACGTTGACGTCGTGAAGGACCGAGCCGCTTCGATGCTTGACCGTCGCTGCTATCCAGTGGGAGTTACCTGGCTGATAATCTCTTGCGTAATTCAGATCGCCGACAACAAATCTACGTCGGGGTAGCAGCTGCTTATCTTCGGGGAGTTTTCCTACTGACAGCATGGCGTCGAATGTCGTCCTCAGCTTGTGGCCCACGAGCGCTTCCGCGGGTGAAAGTCCACTGGGAATCGCCGGATTCGGGGTGGTTCTGTGAGTGAGCAAGAACCTTTGCAGCACTTCTTCGGTCGGTCCCTCCCCGCGAGATTTCATACGTGCTCTCTTCAATGTGATGACGAAGCGCTCGACTTGACCGTTCGATTGTGGATGGTACAGTGGCTCCGCTGTGGAGGACTGTAATTGATTGCAGGTATGTGTGATTGAAAATTCTGTCAGGCCGAGTCGTTCAAGCCAGTCGAGACCAAGTAGATTGAGATTTGCGTCGGAGAGGTAACATATTTCATCGATGGTCTTGTGTTTTGAAGCTGACACGGCAATGCAATTGCCCAGTTAATTGCACTGTACCACCACAGGCACTGGTGGCGGAAAGGGATGTCAGCTGGACTGGCGGGCGGCCAATTGCTTCCCATATGCGATTGGAAATGATTGTAATATCGGATGCAGTGTCGAGATGGGAGACGAGTTTGGTGTCCGTTGATAAGTACGGACACAAACTTCCTGCGTGAGCTGACGTCGACTTTGAAAGAGATAGGTAAGCTGTTGGACTTCGTGCTTGGTTTGGAGTGAGGTGGGTGCGGCCGCTTCTTAGTTGTGCGTTGACCGCCCGGAGTACGTGATTGACAATAACTGTCTTTGTGGCCTACCTTCTTGCAATGCCGACAGCGGTGTTGCTCGAAGGGGAAGTAACGCATGTATTGCCATGCGTCGCAGTGCCAGCATGGAGAGGGCGGCGACTTCTTTGAAGGAGGGTTCATTGGGCTGCTCGTGGGGGAGAGTTGTTGCTGTTGCCTTGGATATGAAACTGTGTTGACAGAGGTTGTGGACTGAGCAGGATTCTGGACCAAGGCAGAGTCGTGTTTTAGACTGAGTAGTCGATGGCCTTCAGTGATGAGATTCTGAAGGGTAACTGACTCGTCTTGTTGGATCCGATTGAGCAGGCGTGTACGGAGGTCAGCATCATTGGGGGACTGGAGGCCGCAGACAAAGATGAGGCATTTGACTTTAACCTCCGTGAGAGAGGACAGCTTGGACTTCTCGCATTCGCGATTTACGATGCCAGCATAAGTGACAAGATAATCCGAGTCCCGTTTGGTCAGCTTGGGGCAGTGGTACCGCAAGTTGAATAGACATGACTGGTCACCAAATATCTGCGATAGAATACTGACCGTCTCATTGAAATTGATATCGCATGGGTTCTTGGGAAGAATGAAATCGGCGTACGGTTCGTGCTCCGCAGGGCCAGGTTTACGGAGAAGAAGCCGGACCTTCCACGAATCGTTTTGATTGGCAAATTCACTACAAAACAGGTCATCGTACAGGCGGAACCAAGTATCGAATGTCACGGTCGCATGTGAGTCGTAGACGAATTCGAAGATACCCGTTGCCAAACAGTCCACAGATTGCGCACTACCAGATTGTGCGGGTTGGCCCATACTCGTTGGGCAAGCATCTCCATAAGCTTCATTTGTTGCTGCAACAGCAGCTTAACGTCAGTACCGTCCAACGCCATTGATCAGAAATGACACCGTCGCCAACTGTAACGACCTCGTGAGAGAGGAAGGCGAGAACGGACAGGAAGACCGCGAGCAGTACCTCAATCACGAATGAAACGCATCGACATCGCAAACGATACGAATAATCGGAACGCTAGTATTCGGACCCAATTCTCGCAACTTAGAACGCCCCAACAAGAAAGGAAAAAGACAGCCCTCAAACGAGCTTTATTTGGTGCTCAACCCGGAGGCAAAACAGTGGCTCAAAACGGCCGTATTTATAGGTTTTCGGCGGCCTTTGTCCTAGGACACTGAACGGGCCAATCAAAAGCAAGCGCGCGAACTCGAATCTTCCAGAATGATGGCGGGCATTCGAGTTATCAAAATGGAAGCATCTGTTTCCATTACGGAATACAGCGAGTTTTTCGGGAAAAAGTGCTTTTCCAACAAACAGCTTATCAACCGTCACCTCAGTACGTGACCCGGGTTTGCGCTACTCAAACTCACTCAACGTCGCAGAGCATATATCTTTCCTGGTCGCTGAAACCAGACGGACGGTAGGTTACATTAAACACTCATTCTTCCTACCTGATGCACGATTACTTCCTTATAAACTATGTGTATGACCCCAGTTTGAGTACTGCACGTTCGTATGTGGCCATCTGCGCAAGTTTCATAGACTAACCCCGGAAAGCCTTCAACGTGCATTCACGAAAAACTTATTAGATTATCAACCTTCTCTGAGCTACAGAGAACGCTGCCGGACGCTTGTACTCGATCCTCTCTGGTTACGGCCGCTCAAGCTTAATCTTTCACTCATATATACTCTGGTCTATGGCAATAAATTCGCTGTCACATTCGCGACTAGCTTGCAACACAGGTCGAATTATAACCTCAGAAACAAGGACTTCACCATGGCAGTTCTTAAATATCGAAAAAAATGCGTTCAAATTTTTTCCTGGCAAAATACTCCTACATTTGGAACAACCCCCGTATGCAATTAGAGCCAGCAAGAATATACACCGATTCAAGCGGAACTTAGAAAGTTTCCTAACAATGAAGAACGTCAGATCCATTTTCAAGCTCTACTTGTCTGAGGACGTTATCTTTGAGAACGGATCTAACAACATCTGACGAAAAACCCCTGTTTTGGTGATGTTACGCCATGCACCCCTCGAACAGATCAAAACTACCGATTTCAGGATAGATCTTTTACTTTTAGACTTACCAGCGAACAGGAAAACATGTCTATACTCAACGCGCATAGGTGTCAATATATATACCCGATAGTAACAACCCAATCATCCTGGCACACCCTTACCCCATACATATTGATAGCTTGTGGGTCTGTGTTGTAAACCACTAAGCAAAAGATGGGCATGCTAAATTGTTTGGAAAAAAAACTCAACCTGTTCGTCTCATGACTGCATAACCACCTCGAGTCGCAACTCTTTTTTTGTCTTCCCTGATAGACCACCAGTGAACCCTCGGTATTGTCAAACGTCGTTCTCATTTATTTACCGGTCGTACGGAGACAACTGTCTTTGGAATCCGGCGGTAATCTTATACCAGCGAAAGCTAATATGCTCTCATATAGCGTTATCTGATAACAGTTGTTCGCTCATGGTATATATTCAATCAATTTACACAATGTTGTTGACGTCAGACATAATGTTACGCCCGAATATCATATGTTCCAATTTTCGTCATAAATCACACAGCCGGTTTTGCGTTCTCCCGTTTATCGCGTTATTTCGTTTACCATTCTTGGTTCCGCTGATATATCCCGCGCGAGAAAACATCCCACTCCATCAGGACACTTAAATTCCGCAATGGTTGAGCATATCGCGAGCTCCTCGAAATCCTTTGGTGTTTAGCAAAGAATGATGTCCGGTCGAGAGGTCCATAAGTTCCTCGCGAAAGTATATGCGTCCCCACCTTGCTCACATCAAGAAAAAATTTCCCGCACATTCCCCCGAGACTATCTACATGGAAAAATGATCAGATTCTCCGCCAACACATCCTCTTCGTCCATCAACCACCCATCTTTGGCAAGACCTTGAGCATTAGGCCGGTGATCACCTTGTGGAGTCTCAATTGATATAACAGATCAACTATTTTATCGATTTTCGTAGATCCCAAGTACTATCGTCCCAGAAGTATGTAGCTCAATGTTTCTGCTTAAAATTGAATTCTTTCTTCATATAATATCTGTTTTGTTGCTTCATTCACATAGCTGACTCACTGTACTATTTTCAAATTTGGTGTTCATGTGTGTATATGCTTAAAAATCTATACGTTGATCACGCTCTCCTGAGCGATTTACTTACAAATGCGTCGGGAAATATACCGTTATTATTATTATTATTATTATTATTATTATTATTATTATTATAACAGATACCACGTTGGCGAACTTTCCGTGGTTTACTACGGAATTGATTCGGGGTGGAGACACCGACGTGTCTTTGATTAATAGACTGCGAGTGTTCTGTTTATTTCGAGCCATTATTAATACTATTTATGGTGCAATGGAATCATAAGCGATTTGTCGTTATCTTCAAAATAGCCGCTTTTAGACTGACAGCGTCTTTGCACACCCCTGTAAACGCACACTTCGGTCAGACACTCTTTCGCAAACGTGGAAACAGGTCACAGTCGGACCCGTATTTGGGCGAACTGTCGACACGTACTCGCCGGTTAAGTAGGATATTTAGGCTTCCGCTGGAATGCGCCAATCTATATCCGCTGGATTAATTGTCCGTCTTCGCGTAAGGACAAAGAATGACAACAGCGCGGGTAACAAAACATTAGAAAACGACAATAAACGACTGATAATAGCGCATGTGCCAGTAAAGTGGAACTTCCCGGTCAACGCAACTACCCCAATAATGTCGCATATCTGTGTCAACTTCGAATTTCACCTAAATATCCGTGCTCTGGGCTTTCTTCAAGGCAAAAATCTGGAGAACTGTGGTCTTCCCCAACAAACTTTCGGGCAGCTCTTCTCAACTAACCTGTTTTTCCCACCTTACACGACTTTCTTTCTCACCGGCCACGCGTAGCTAACACACCAATCTTCATGGCTAACCTGACAGAAGTCAGTCACATTGGTAACATTCCTGAGGTCATTATTACCTTTCTAAAAACCTTCGATCATGTACCACATAATTCTCCTGTACATAAGCTCGAAGGTTATGTCGTGCAAAGAGAGATCTGTACAGGAATTCTGCACCTAAGTAGTTGTTAAAAAATGGAAAGATCACTACAGGAAACGCCGCAAGCCTATGTTGAGGACCTACTTCATGCAACAGCCCTTTTCATGCGAGGCTGTTGAAAAAGCAACGCGAACTTCCACCAGAGATCGTTTACCGCTCCACTAGAGACTGCTTTGGAGCGCTACTAGGTTCCTGCCTACTTGAAGGGGTTAGGTGTGTAAGTTTTTCTCAGCTTATTCGATACAACCACAAAGGGCGGTACCACACCATGTCTTCAGTGAAAAGTTTCCCGGTCAACGAAATCCAGCTGGATACTGAAACGAATGAACCGACCGAATTTCGCTGACCTAGGACTCCAGGTTCAAAGCCGAGCACAGCTCTTTGAAATCGCTGAGTGACTAATTATGAAGAACAATCCTGACGCTTTATCTGCCAGAAAACAGCGGAGCAGAAAAACAGGATCCCAGACAAATGTGTCTAAGATGAGGAGAGGATAAACCGCTGAATCAACCAAGAAAACAAGAAAAATTTGCCCATGCGCTGTTGCGAAACGGGCTAACCAATAGCGGAGAAGTCGGAACGGTAATTCGAGTGGCACTAAACAATCTTACTTAATTAGAAAAGCAGAATCTTTTATAGAGGTACCACATTACATATGACCGCTGTTAAGCGACAGGCGCCATTACATTTCGATTAATCAGTTTGTTGCTGTGTTATTCCAGGATCTTGCACCTGGCAACTCAGCTGTTTGAAACAGATACGCAGCGTGCAATGGTTGATAGCCGTCTATGATTTGCTGACGCCGTAGTGACTGAAGTTCCATGTGTAGCGGCTTGTGTGTAAAACCTGAGTGACTGAACATCCTCCGATCAAGAAACCGTCCTAGTTCAAGCTCATCATATCGTTTCCTTTTTGATAAGCCTGTCCACTTCTCGTTCACGATGACTCCTCATGACTTGAATAACGGGCCTCTTTTTCCGCCGATTTCCGCCCTCTTGTACGCGCCGAATTTCTCTTTTACCCCCCTTCTACATCAACAACGTATGATCCACATCCAACACACTAGGTGTCCACTGTTTCGAGTTCTCAGGGACACGCTGAAACCACACCTCGTCTTCTCGTTTACAGCCTGTAGGTTTCCCAGCCCCGCAATCTGCTATCGTGAACGCTCGACTCGTTCAATATTTCACAGCGCAACAGTTCAGGTGTCACCGGTACTTTTATCCGCGCCCTCTCCCGCGCAAACAGTCGCTTCATTATACTGTACCCGGTGTTCTCATTCGGAAGATTTCTTTTTCGGCAGACCTAACTGCCGCTCAGGCCTTCCTGTTTGATTTTCTGTGGTATATTCTGCTTTTATGACGTTAAAGCTCCCACTTATGCACAGGCACCTTGACTTCAGCGCCCACAGACTGAGGACAATTGTGAGAGAAAAGCAACTCTGGTATGCCGTAGCCAGCAAACTGAGCACACAGTCGGTTGACCAGTGCACCTCCGGTAGTACTACCCGGCCAACTAATTTCAAAGCAGACCGAAAAATAGTCCACGTGACCAGGTGCTTTTTCCGCCGTGTGTGAATAACTCGGAGGTAAGCAGTTGTCATGGCCTTTCGGAATCGCGCCTTTTAAAAATTTAGCAGTCATATACTCTTTTGTCTTACTGAACATGTCTGACCAGAAATGAAGCTCCTTTGCTCCCCACAGCTGTTCACCCTAGCATGTATCACATGGAATCTTTCACTGAACTTCTGCCGCAAAACCTAGGGAATGTCCATCCTCTACCCCCCCAAAGATTGTCCCCTCTTCTCGGCTCAAACGATCAAGGTCCTTGTAACATGTTACTTGTTAGTTAGGCATGCTCTGTTTAACCTGCGGTCAACCACTTTTCGCAGCTCGCGTCAGCTTCTGAAGTTCCTGTGCCTTTCTCTTAGCGTCCCTCAGCTCCACCATCTAGTTAATTAGCATCATCCTGTACTCCACCGATATTATCTTCTCAAGCATGGAATCTTCCGTCACAACTCCTGTATATGGGTATGAGATGGAGTGTCCACGGCGTACCGTTGGTCTCCGTGCTGAGAGACGGGCTCACAACTGGTCTCTTGTAGCATGATGATCATGCTTTGTAGAAGTCGGGGCGCAGCTCTCAGTGGCCTCTTCGTCGTGGTTCTCAGAGGCATGTGCTCTGTGCGTACCACTGTCTTTCTTCCGAATGTGTATTTGCCCAAGCGTTTAGGAGCCAAAACTGCTTCTATTAGCATTTTCTCCTGGATATATGCATAGTATCACTTTGTAGTCGAAAGGCCCCGGGTTCTGTAGTCGATCTGTCCCCTTGTTGTAGTAGTACGGCTCCAACGTCTGAGTGACTACTGTCTTGGTACTTTACCACAGGAAGCTTGGGATCATGATGGGCCGATAGCAGGGCTATTGGAATTAACCCCTCCATCACGTTGAACACTAATTGTTGGGCCTATTCACACATCCACGCGACTCACTGGTGTGTAAATTGTCGAACTAGATCCATTACGTCAGCCAATTTTGGGAGAACTCGAATCAGGTAATTGGTCCTGCCATGAAACTGCTTTGGAATCTTAAAGAGGCGGCGTGTTCCGTATTACATCTGCTCTGTCTGGTTTGCGTTCAAGTCGTTCACACATGAGCAGGTGGCCGTGAAGCACCACTTCGGTCACCAATGAAAACGGCTTAATCTCATGATAGTGCTGTTCGTTGCAACATGTGCCGTTTTAATAAGTCGTCAGGGTTCCGGTGGCTGCCGTACTCGAGCTTCTGTATATGAACATATTGTCAGCGACGAGTCGTTCCGTTGAGTTTATCAGTTGCTTGAGTTGGACGTTTCTGTGAAGTTTCGCTCGACATCGCTAACCTAACAAGATGAAGGCAGCCAGCGAAAAAGCCCAAAATTCGTGAGGAACTTGAATAGATTGCTAGATTCTTCATCAAGCCCCGGCTGCTAGCACGCGGGAGACGAAGCGGCTTCCGCAGAAAAACGGGTTTGGCTTAGTTCGAGCGAAATATTGTCTACGGTAGACAACTTGCGCAGTTACCTTCGGGGTCCAGCATTCAGCAGACCGGGATCAATGTACATGTGCACATCACCAGACTTCCTTAAAGTCATTGCAACCTGACTGACGTAGTCGGTAGGCCAGTCTGCCGGCGCTACCATTTTCGGCCCAAGCTAACGATTCAGCTCATCACTAATTCAAACATGCCTGGATTAAGAAACTGTCCTGGCTGGCACCTAAACCTTTACAGCAATCACAGCTACAAAAAGACCAACGGTAACCGGCATAGGAGCCTAAACCAAATCAACCACAGGAGAATATCGATCGAAAAGTTGAGGCGTCTGTAACATGCGAAAAAGTACAGCTGGTCCAGTGGGTGTCCGAAACTTGTTGGCTTTTGCTATCAGCATCCGTTCCAAAGTACATAACACCAGTTAACTAAAGGCAATGCTAGCTTCACTAATGACGGAGTGATCAACTTCACACACACCAAACCACTCGAAAGGAGATAGCGTCCCGGTTATTGTAGTTAGTTTTTCTGATAGCATCACCTGACACCTCCAGGACCAGGTGATTTCCAGCAACACTTACGGAGCGCCGGACAACCAGCCCATGAGCATTTTGGAGGAAGGTGTACTTGAGTTCACCGGTGTCACGTGAACTTTGTTGTCAATGTCGGGAATTTCGCCAATACCTAGCGTCTGTCACGCTGACTGTGCTCACCGAGAGTTGTTAAGTATACTTCAGGTGCTACTCGTTGCAGGCGGCCTCAACATGCCACGCCTAGAGAGATCCATTTTGATCGACCAGTTGCGCCGATCGCAACGTCGCCATTCTCACTTTGTGTGCAACGGAATAATCAATTCGAAGGATGTCAGCGTCTTTGTTTCTGAGGATTCACAAGAACTGCATGATGGTCTATGCAACGCCGCAGCGATTGACACTGTTGTAATTACACTCTACTCGAAAGCAGTTAGCCGCGTCAAACCTGGCCGTGTATTAAACAGGTGTACAAGAACGGTGCACACTACGGTTTTGATAAATGCCATCAACGGCAGCATACTGCCAACGGACAGCGATGTTTAAAATCCAAGTCGGTTACCTTCGTTTCCCTTTAAGATGCAAGCTTAACCACCACCACCATCTGTGTTACTAACCATCGACAGGATTCCAACTACTCTCATTGAAAACTTGAATTCAGTTTTCAGTCGTTGTCTGTCGTACTATAATTAGAGAAACATCAGAAGAGATCCTAATGAACGCATTCCGAAAGGACTTTGAACTTATCGCGCAGATTCCTTGAAAATGTTATGCACCGGCAAATGTTGATAATTAATGTTCACTCATTGCCTGCCATTTTTATTGAATGCCGGGACACTGGCCATGTGTGACATTTTGGATAGTATGAATTATGGCAGATCCCAAGAATTTTGGTCAGCGGTTACATTTTGTGACCCCAATCGGAGTCACTTCCTCAATAGATCGCCGAAATAATCAATGCGTCTGTTTGTCCTCTTAATACAAACAGTACAGTGGTGTATATTGCGCAACTTCCGAGCACCTCGTGAGTGATGTGGAATCGCATGGCTCATCCGACGAATTTTTCGGCTTTGTTTCGGTAATTGATAAACGCAGTAAAATCAGGGCAGACGCTACCATTGGAGCAGGAACCTCCCTTTTGTTACTCCCACTGCCTCAAACCCATTTGTTAACGAACACACAGCATTGTGCCCTGAAGTATGGATTTCAGTTCAAACATCGGTTTTATAAAGCTAACGGACGTCAAACTACGCACAGAATTCTGGTTGCTACGTGATAATCAATCTAGAAATGCCGGTCATATTTCCACTTAACGCGAACTGTCGCATCGACCAGATGGTAACGTGGACCATTTCGTGAACCAACGCAAAATATTAAGGTCCTATATAGTCTATGTTGAAAAGTTACATTCACGCTATTCAGCGCAGTAAGTTATCGCAATGCAGTGCCGAAATTATTACGTGAGAACGTTCTTTATTTCTGAGTCCCATAAACATCCGTTGTGCGAGATAACCTTCTGCAGCGAGTGGACGCACGAGACCCGGTCTTGAGGGAACAATTTTGATGACTTTTAACTGTTCGCCGGTTTCTAGCAATCGACGGAGTCCCGCGCTGAATCCTATTCGATCGTTTGCCGGATTTTGAAACTTCCCGTCCTCCCTCACGGAAGCCTGCCTTTTCCCATACTTCTTCGACGCTGTTTATGCCAAATAATAGGGAAAACCTATGTAGATGCATTTGGACGTACTCCCCGAATTGTCTTTAAACTATTTGAATAATCGCTTCAACCGAAACCTTGTAAAAGTTAAATTGATACAATACCATATTTTGTGGATTGGAGCTGCGAAAAACGAATAAGCCTTCCACCCGGTACACGGATAATAGTTTTGTAAAAGACATGCACCTTTTTTCCGATCACCGTACGTTGGCTGCCAGATTTAGGTTTGTAGTACTATTTTATTATTTTTTGGTTTGCATCGCCCGTAACCATTAGGAATGTCCGCACACACCCCAGCGTACTTCCCACATACGCACTAAAAAATGTGCACTATTGATATAGAGGTTTGTTGGAACTGTTTTTGAGTTTCGCTCCTGGTTATGTCGCTTTCTGTTCTACTAATGCATCCCAAGCGACCTTCGTTACCCGGGTACTGACGTTTTATTGGAGGCACTATCTAACTTGGATTTCTGAACAAAGCATTGCTTCTCCTACTGATTACATTTCTCACACATTTTACATATACATGTATTGTGGTTGGTCAATCTAGCTCTGCTGGATACCATTCGCTGCCACTGAACGCTCTGCCTGCAGTGGTACTGCTTCCCTCTTGCTTCATTCAGGCTATTGACGCTTATTTAGC
This sequence comes from Paragonimus westermani, assembly GCA_008508345.1. Lineage (NCBI taxonomy): Eukaryota > Metazoa > Platyhelminthes > Trematoda > Plagiorchiida > Troglotrematidae > Paragonimus > Paragonimus westermani. The sequence continues at coordinate 88,207 of QNGE01000891.1, forward strand.
TGCGAGGCTCAATTAGGCCTGGTGGACGAACAATATCGCGTTCAGAGACTCTCTTTCGTGACATTCCAACGAAGGTTGCCGAGGTGCATAAATAATTCAACATTTTTCACTTCAAACTACACTTTCTGAGGATACAAATTCAGTGATAGAACGTAGACGTGTGCAGAAGAGGGCATGTTACTGGTTTGACGACGCCGTTAAACATGTTGGACGACACTGAATGAGGACCCCAAAGCAGCAGCTTAAGGAGGCATAAAATAAAGATGTTTGTCCTTTTCAGGGCCTATGTGTTGTGCGTCAGTGAAATGTTACCACGTTCCCTGCGGTTGTACCCTGGAGCAAAGAAAGTGGCCAGATGTGTGCACTGACAAGGATGATTTAGTTTATCATGAGTTGTTTTGTTCTTGCTTGCGCCCAGTAATTTTTCCCAACCGATGATCAACTGTGAGGTTTTGTATTCCAGGAAACAGAATCACAAACCAATGGCTGGCGTTCTTAAGCGAAGATTCCTTTTTGCAGGCTTATTAGTTCTGACAAATTTCTGACCAAGACCGCAAGTTATTTCCAGTTAGTTTCAACGTTCTCAAAGCTCGTGAACGGCTTTTGCCGGCTGAGTATGTATTTAGGGTGGAGTTACATCACTCCAGGTTCCGTTAGGGTTATATATGTCGTTTCGTGTTTATTCGCCGGCGATTGTCATTACGTGAACCAAGCATGCCACACACTTAGTGCGTCGCTCCCAGCGGGAGTTTCTGAAGCAACACCATGAATCCCAGGCAAACCTCCATAGCGACCTCAAATGTAGCGTATTGAACGGAATTGAGAGTTTGGGCAATTCATCCATTATTCCGTGTGTAGGGGTGTACGTGTGTAAGATGTTACACTTAAACGACTGCTAGGTTGAAGCTGTGATAGTTCGCTTACTCCTACCTGACAGCCGTCCATAGTGTACTGGATAAAAACGCCGAGGCGAAAACTGCAAGCGATAAAGTGGGACTTAGTTACAGTGCGGTCTGAAAAATGGAGATACAAGTTCACCACTGCTTAGATAGTTCGACTTTCATTAGGATTAAAGAATGTTTGCCGTTTTTCAACTTTATAACTATCCGTCAAAGGTTTTGACATATTTACGTTACTGTTCCGGCTATAGGCGTCATATCGAGACCTATTATATTTGGGAATATTGTCGAACATTCAGATACGTAAAATGGATAGATGGATAGATAGTTTCACCGCAGTACCACCCCAGTTTTCGCCCTGTAGCCGCTGTCAGCCGCATCTAGAGGCCTTTGTCAGTTACCAGATAATGAAAAGTTGAGCGGAAAGGGCTACTCTATCTATGAGTAATAATTTTACCGAACTAGAGCCGGGGTGCCAAAACAGCGGACAATTGTGCAGTTCATTCGCGTGGTGTTCCAAAGTTATCTGGGCGCATGAGGAGATTTTTCAACTTCATCTAGTACTGAAACGCACATCCCATGGTGATAACGCATTCCATCGGGTAAGTGGTTGAGTTGCAATCGGGAGAATGGGCTCTACCTAAAGATCACTCGTGTTTACACTGTTGTAGACAGAAATTTTTGTCAACTCAGTCGACTTTGCTTTGTGCAAATGCTTGCGTCTGGATTTTTATGGTGGAATGTGTACCTTTCACTGCGCAAAACTGCTCAGTTTTGGGTTATTTGGGAGATATACATGAATTTGTAACCCCCGGTCAAATTGCGTCGGATTTGTATTTAATACTGGTAATAAGAATGTATATTTTTCATCGCATATTTGAGAAGAACGCCAGGTTATGCACGATCGTTGCAACAACTATAGATGATACAAAACAACAAATAATTAAACACTACTGCAAACATGGAATCTGCAACCAAAAAGAGCGTGATATAAAAAATTTTATGGTTCACCAAGCCTGGACACACGCAGAGGAAATACAAGCAATTTGCTTGTTTCACACGCTTATACCACAAAATGCAATGTTACATCAGTTTGCCTTTTACAAGGTTGCGTTTTGGCGACTTTTCAAATGGTTCAACGTCATCCCGAGCAGAACGTTCTGTTATGCGCAACGACAAACAGCAAACGCGCATGCAGCAAATTCGAATCGCGTTACAGAGCGTCCTGCTGTGGTGACGACGTCATGCTTGATTTTGTTTGTGTAATTCGTGTGCATGGATCACTGGGAATTTAGATCACAGTTGTTCCTGTGGCTTTCTTTTATAAAATTGTTGTTATTACCCCCGTTACAATAGAATGCTGTTTCCTCAGCGTCCACATTGCTCCAAAGCTGGCCCGCAAGTACTGAGGACAGTCACAATAAAAACGGTCTGCTTGCATGCTACACGTCCACATGCGTCTTCAGGATATTTCGCCATTATATGACATGATCAGCGTCAGGAAATTGTCAAATACGTAGGCTTTGACGAGGGAGGACGGGGCGTTTCAAATTCCGGCAAACGATCGAACAGGATTCAGCGCGGGACTCCGTCGATTGCTAGAAACCGGCGAACAGTTAAAAGTCATGCAAATTGTTCCCTCAAGACCGGGTCTCGTGCGTCCACTCACTGCAGAAGATTATCTCGCACAACGGATGTTTATGGGACTCAGAAATAAAACGCGTTCTCACGTAATAAGTTCCGAACTGTAGAGTGATAACACTTGGTAAGACGGGAAGTGCGTATGCAACATCTTTTGGCAAAGACCTGGCACGATATTATTATTTTTGTTCTGGCTAGTGAAATACACATCTCTGCGAACTAGTTGTGGTATACCGTGATTTCGTCGGGATTTAATCAGACAGCCGGAATGTTGGGTCCACGATTCAGAAGGCTCCATGAATTAAGCGCGTTTTCTTTATAGCGCATATAAGATCATTCTGCTGTGTTTATTGATAAGCGCCAATGGTCCATTTTTCAGGGTGGAAATTACCTACAGGGATTGAAATATGCGGTTAGACGGCGATAAAATGATAAATCATTGAGCACTGGACGATATTTCCGTGGTATCGCCCAGGAATGTGAAAGTCATCGAATCCATGACAGAGAGCATCAGGAGAGTTAAAAAGATTTGTTTCAGTCGACCGTAAATCAGTTTGTCGTTCGTCTGGCGCCGAGATCAAAATTGGCGATGGTAGGTGCTGTGATGGTATAAATGTAGTATCCTGTAAAGAATTATTTCAGGTGTGATTAATATTTGACCGATGTTATCCTATATTCCATATCAGGTTAGGGATTATTTACAGGGATTTAAAGATGCCTTTGAGGATCGCGAATTTCTAGCTTCAGCGAGTTAAAAAAATTTGCTCAGATAGGTACATGAAAGATCACAGTGTTCTGTATGTGTTCGGTTCAAGCAAGAAATCAGGCGGTGGACGCTTGAAATATGATCATGTGAGTGTGATTGCTGTTGGGTTTACCTGTTAGATGGCGTTCCGTTGTATAAAAGACAAGCGACTTAAGAGCGAAAGCCGTGGTGTACGACGTGTTTAGTGAGTTCAGTTCAAATACTTCCCATTGCACTGTTCACGCGGTACATGCTGCCAATCACGCCTTAACGTGGTTAGGAGAAATACCGTGTTGGTTTTTAGCGCTTTCACGTTGGAGCACAACCACGACCTAACTGCCTTGCTGTACGATACATATCCAAGGATTCGTCGGCCGACAGACAGTGAAGTGAACAAATCGAGACATCTTTTCGAGTACAACACACCAACTGCTGAGTTAAAGCAGTATGCTGCGGATGTCTATGGCAAGTATATAACTACCATGGATATTTGTAACATCCGTCGTCGATTGAAACCGCCAGTGATAAGTAAGTGGGATAGTGTGCACTGATTTAGCAGAAAATCTGCCACAAATCCTGGATCATGTAGAGAAAAACGGCGCGCTGCGTGTCATCAGAGGTGACAACAATAGGTACACGCACATATGTTTCGCACGCAGAGAGCAAGTGCAGTTATTCAGACGGTTCCCTGACGTGGTAAACGTCGATGCCACTCACGGGACAAACCGCCAATAGTAGGTCCTCAATCACTCCACATTGGCCGCTGCAACCTGAAGCTCTATCAGTTCCTCGTTACAGACGGCATGGGTCATGGACGACCCGTAATGTACGCCTATGTACGAAGTGAGAAATACGCATCCCTGCGTCATTTCTTCGAAACATTCCAGGAGGTTATGGGGGAACACATACGTGTCAGAACGTCTGTGATGGATAAACTGGCGGCCCAATTGCGAGCAGCACGAGTCGTCTTTGGATGTGACATTATGTTATGTTACTTCCACGTTCGGGATGCTGTGAGGAAACATGTGAGTTGGTTTAATAAACATTATAATCACCATCGAGACGAATTCATTCAGAAGCCGGTATTTGTTTCATCGCATGGCTGCTTGCAATAACTCAGAAGAGTGAGTGACCACCCTTGTTCATTCATTTCGCAGGTTCAACCGGGATGTTGCGATAATACGGCGGACAGACCCCAGCTTCATGAACTACCTCTTGTGCAATTGGCTATATATAAGGCTGAAGTTGACCATCCATGCACAGTCGGATGTTGTTCATTTCGGAAATCGAACAAACAACCGTCTGGAGAATGCGAATGGGCGACTAGAGAAGCGCACTCATCCCAGAGATCACGTAGCCACTGCAATTAGTAAAATTTGGTCCCACAGCGAGTGACCAATGCGGGAGTTTGAGATGCAGTGCACCTACGGTTGCGACCGCCTGAGGTGGTCAGCGTAGACGTGTACGTTAAGAACATACTCTCTCGGCTGACAACCTTTGCCAGTCAGTTGTTTTCGACGCATCTCAAGAGGCGTGCTCCCCTGCTGCGCTTCAAACAGTTGGACGAGTTCAAGGTAATCGTGCTTTGTTTAACATCATTTAGTAGCTTCGAGTAAGCCACGATGGCACGCAGTATACAGTAAACATCAGTGATGGCACGTGCGAGTGCAGTTTCTACAAGTCCATGTGGTTACCGTGTATTCATATGCTGTCCATATTCAAAAAGCACTTCTATCCCTACAGTACGTTGTTGTTAACTATGACCGCGTTTGCTCTAAGCCGCTTTCCAATCCCTCGACGGTGGCTTGCTGAATACAATCTACCCAAAAGTAGTATGTTCCACCGAGGGGTCACGGTCGCCGGCAGTGATGCATTTCAACGGGATTACAAAATGTTGCACCACGGGTTAGCCAAGCTGCACGATGTAAACCCTCGGACAGGAAGCCGCGTTTTCAAGGCTATCATAGGTTTCACGCACCAGTCCGTTGAACCAGATAAGGCGGCCTTACCACACACATATTCCCCCCTTCTTCCGTCGTGGAATGCGAAACAGCCAAGGTGGGAGAAGATTGTTCACATCAGGGTGCCCTGTGGATATTGTGGTAACCCCGTTAATACGAATGGTTATCGGCGCGATAAGGACCAGTTATTTTTCCATGTGGAGTGCATGAATAATGCTGACATATCACACTGCCCCTTCTGCACAGGACAGTTACAACCTCCCTCGCCAGGTATGTTATGATATCATTAACTATGCATGTTCAGTTGCATCGACCTCAAACACGGTACCAACTCCGACGTTGAAACGAAAACACAGACTGTGTGCAGCTCCACTATTCATTGATGATACCTCTGAAGATGAGTTTCGCGTTGTTCCCCCACGCGAGCGGGTTCAAGTGGAAGTGTTTGCAAATGGCTACACAGACGTCACCGGCAAACGTAGTGATACCCCACTTAACATGTTACATACGGTTTAACTGTAGACCAGCATACACAGTAAGAGGAGGACTTCTACTGAAACGGCACCGAAAGCATACTGGCTTCCTGATTTCTGATGAATATTCCAGATAATGATAACATGTACATATAATAAACGTATTTCGTTATTTCAGTATCGCGATGTTGTGACCGTGGGGTGCGCGTAGACTGACCGTCGAGCATAGACGTCAGTGTGTCCAACCATAGGTCGTGACGTAGGCTGACCATCGAACGGTTCACCCCGAATGGCTTCATGGGATACAGTACCTCGCTTCTCCTTGAACCTCTTTACTTTCCCGAAGACACGTGAAATTCCATCTACTTGGTGGTCAGGTAACTGAAGAATTTCACCTTTTTTGGCTACCTTAAGGCCAAAGCAGCTTACGCCGATTACGGTAAGCAATATCTACTCCAAGCGGATAACGTCGGGTTTCGCCCGCATTATGTTAAGAAGTCATCGGCTTCAACCTTATCTACTTACCACCGACGCCTCCAATTTTCAGTGGTTTCCAATCGCATGTGGTGGTGATCATAATGACCCAACTTATCAACTGCCGTCACCTATTTCAAGGAATATCGAATGAAAAGTTTTAAAAATGATTCCCTACAGCTCATACGGTGCATGTTTATCAATCATTGGTTCCTTATTCCCTTTATTAACCAGATCGCAAAACTTCAGCTACCTCGTCAACATATTTCGCTGTTAATTAAGCGCAAATCTTTGGCGTCCTTGATGTACATCGTACACGCACTAAAACAAACAAATTCCCAGAATACAATGGGCATATTTTGTACTTTTCTAAATATTCCGTCCACAATTACTCCCATGATATTCAAAACCTGCTGGCAAATTTCAGCATTTTCCAGCACGCTGGATAATTTGTGCACACGAATGAATACGGATAAATAATATACTTTTTAGTTCGAATCGGTAACGTGAGCACGTGGTTGAACAAATTGTCGAAGGAAATCACGATGAAAACTATACCATCACATTCTGTGGCCAATTATCCGTTTGGGATATGCCCAAGTCTGTTTTATTTCCAGTACTTTAGGTAGAAAACCGTCGGCGGAATGTCATTTCTAAATGCGATTGCACCCCACCTCATTAAGCGATCTTTTTCTTCTACGGTCCATATGGGACGGTGTAAGCGCGGGTAACACATCTCACTCTATTGTAGTAGCTTGAAGTGTGCCGCCATCTTGTTTGACCACATACACTCCATTCCGCTCCCTTTCAGGTTCTCGAACAGGCGGGCTGGCCGCATCTATACACGGGGCTGAAGAAAGATGATCAACCAGGGCTCGGGGTCAGCGGTCAGTGAACACGAGGCTACTCCTGATTGATGGTTTGTTTGCGGACCGTGTGGTCCCCTATATATATATGGACAGGGACTCCGTTTGAACTGAACCTCCTTCGGTATCTGTGTTGTGTTAATACACGTTCCTCGTTGCCTTGTGACTTCTCTTTTTGTGAAGTAGACTCTATTGTGCTTCGATTACGAACGTTGAACATTGTGTTTTGTCACTCATGACTGACACGTTGGAACATTACACGATTATTGTCAACCTGCCTTCTGTCTAGTTTATTGTCGTCTGAGCATGTGTGGGTGTGGCCCATCGTCTACACATAACTCGTTGCTAATCTATTGATGACCAATGGCTCACTGTCACCCGCACCCCACCGACAGTGACGTAGATTCTCAGACTTACACCTTCAACGTCAACAGTTCAATCAGCATACTGATGACTGTCGATTGTTTTACTCCGTTTCAAACCGTTCATCGCGCGCTTGCACTGAATTGACACTTTTCGAACTAAACACACCGAAAACCAGTCGTGAAGTAAGAATATGGATAACCGAGGGAGACCAAACGCGTATCACAAAATAATTACAGGGAGTCCTGGCAAAAGCTAGACGACAACGATACGCCAACGTAGAAAGGGGAGTTCGAGATCCGACCGTTCAACACAAGAGCAATTCGACAGTGTTTGTGGCTTCATTGGCACGCCAACTAACAATCGGAAGCAAATACAGCAAACAGACGGCAGGCAAAACCCCTTACGATCATGTGTACGGTGTAAACCAAGGTTATGGGAAGAATTCTACGCATCGTACAGTAGGAGGGCAGTTTACTGAAACAATCCAAAAAGCATATTTTCCATGCAGAAGAAAAGACGGGGTGTGTCGGTAGGGAATAGGTCGGCGATTCACGAGCAGTAATTGTCTAAACTTTATGTCATTCGACTAAACGCTGGAGGTTAATAATGCTAATGCACGCTTTCCAAAGCATATATTATATAAAAATTGGCGCTCCAAGGACGCTGCATATAATTAAGGTAGATGAAAGCAACGAATGATTGAATAACGTTACAAACGCTTAATGCGTCAGAAAAAACAGTGTAATGAAAGAAAGAATGATTGTAATTTAAAAACTTTGACGTACATGGCGGGTAAGAGGTTAGATTGCTCGTCCCATGGATTCGTTCTAATTAACATGAATCTACAAGTTTGTTTTTGTATCGATTCTTTGAATAGTTTAGGGTTACTCCGGAGAGTGCCTTCGGACGCATCCACAGGGTGTTTCGCCATCAACTGATACAGATAGCTTCGAAAAAGTTTCGGAATAGGTCGGATTTGTTAAAGAAGACCGAGAATTCCAAAATCCCACAGGCGATCGGGCAGACTCTGGCGCAGGACTTCGCCGACCGCTGAAAAGCTTCCAAACATTTAAAATTTCGTACAGTGTTCGGTCAACACGATGTTGTGGGCGTTCTCACGTTGCAGAAGTCTTTCTCGCGCAACGGATGTTTGTGGGCTTAAGAGAACGAACCCAATCTCGTGTGATGAATGAGAAATTTTGGAGTGAATACATTTACTATGAGGAATAATATGTGTGTAAATTTTGGCAAGGACCACATGCGAGATGAGTATTTTGCGTGGGTTAATGAAATGTGCGACGCTGTAAAATGGTCGTTATGCCATTCCGTGATAAGCGAGTGATTGACGGCTACCTCTGGAACGATTAGCACTTGGTAATCAGAGCTCGGGAGGGAGTTCAGCGTCGACTTACTCTATGAGGTCCATGGACAAACTGAAATCTGCATTTCACAACACGATTGTTATAAGGTGGCTAACAATGGGGTCCGAGGCAGAATAATGAACAAAACGATGAGTCAAGGTTTTACTGCGACTCTGTACGCTATTCGGGATGGGTAATTCGTCGCAGCTTTGTGTGGAATGTTTTGTTTGATAGTCACTTTTCCGTTGAGGTCGGCTACCATTAAGTTTGGTCTGAATGCTTTTAGCCTGGTAATCCCGGTAATCATGAGGATGAATAGAATATGACCGCTCCAAGCAAGATATCTTTGGAGGGACACTGAGAGCGGAGACGGGTATGTACGTTATAGGCGACTGATGGCCGAGTGTTTCTCGGACCACATTCGAAAAGTCATTGGAGGATACAGCGATCCTGAAAATGTACAATGTGTTCGATAGCATGAGATAGTTGTCCAAGCCCTTCTTATAATGCCGAATGTTGTTACCTGCTCTGAGGTAATTCGAAATTTCCTGCCAAATACAGGAATACCCCACACTGAAGAAGTTTGCATGTATCTTTTTTTGAGATAGCAGATTTGGCAGGTTGGAGCCCTTGGTTCTTGTATCATGAGGAAAGCTGTGTTGCAAATGGACGGTAAACGCTGTAAAGATGGCGTCCGAGTTAACCAGTTAATACAGAAATGTCAGGTTTATTTTTAACCCTTGTGACCATGATGAAATGATGCCAAATTTTTGACACCGTTGTCTACAGGTGAATGAATGAGTGAGCGCTCGTTGGAGATTTTCTAACACAAGCCTGTCAGAATAGCGTGGGTGTCAGTGAGTGAATGTGCAAAACTTGAGATGATTTCCAGCACACACAGTAAGGCGGCTTGCAAACTAAACGTCCTTTAGATACAGCTTTTAGTTTCTGCTACCTGAAAACACTTGTTCGGGGAAAGTGAAGGAGTTTGAATACGGTATTCTTAGACGCTCTATGGAGGTGGTGGTATCTACATCATGACCATCTAGTAAGACAGAACAATTGAGTAGTTGACAAGCTTAGGTAACAATGTTCGAATTCTCTGCTGAGAAGATCATCGGCCATGTTTGCATCACGAATTCGATGACGCTAGGTTCTGTCGTGTATTTTGTAGACAGATGGCGGCGTTAATGTGCTGGCAAAATGTGTAAAGGATTTTTATATCGTTAACAAGCAGGAAGGGCTTGCCATATTTGATGTCATCTCATGCGATATTTATACACACGAGAAAAAATACCGATCACAGAAAGCTCCCTCTAATCACTTTGCTGAACACTGGTTTTGATGTTGGACATTGTTATCTTACTTACATTGTTCGAGTGCGGCCTTCAATATGTGACGAAAGCCAGCTGTACAAACGGTCTTGTGTGCCAAAAAATGTTACTTTGATCAAGAGGCGCTAATGAGGAGTACAATCAAGGGCCTTTTCGCATGTCCAAAACTGTGATGATTGCCGCATTTCCTCCGTCGATGTGTAATACAAGAGGGCTCACTAAGGAGACTCTGTTGTGAAACGTTTGTTGTGGTGACCTGCACGTGACATTCCCGCGACTTTCATGGCCAAAGAAGCTTCCCGTGGCTGACGATTGGGTTTGTTGTCTGGAGCTTTAGTTGGGTTCGGCAACCTGGAGAGAAAGAAGTTCCGCAGTTTTTGGTAACCGTTTGTTGTAACGGACCTACAGAAATTATCGCAAAGTCCACCAGTACGGCGGATGACTTCGGTGCCTCAAAGTTCTTGAGCTGAGGGGAACCGTCCCAAACTAACAGGTGGGTCATCAGCCGAATATACTTCACTGTTTGCTGCGCTCACACGGACGCATAATACACCGGATGTAACTCAGGGCGATACTTTATCGAACATGAGAAAAGACGCCAAGCAATTTTGGGTATGAAAAATTGGTGTCTGGTTTGAATTCGGGATCCAGTTCGCGAAATTTTATTCCCCTGTTGATTTAACCTTATGAACCAGCAGAGACGTCAGAGAGCGTGTTCCTGAGGTTCCGAGCCACGTATTCCACTGGTGTTGACTTCTAATTTCATGTGCGTTCCTCTCCGCAAAACAGTTGTGGTTTATGTTATTTCATTTCTAGTCAAAACCGTGATATAGGTATTTCGCTTGAGTATCTCAGGGACCTGCTCCTGCTCTGCATGGAAAGCATGATTTTGTTTTGGAAGACCATCTTAAAAACACGTGGACGGAGTTGCCATGGGAAGCTTGTCATTTCCAACATTATCTGACAACTTCTTGGTGATGACACAATGACAAGTCCCCGACAATATTAACGTGGTCTTATTGTACGAACAGTAAGTTGATGATATTTTGTTTTTTGCGGACACTGATCTTTTTGACTTGTTTTTAACCTTCCTGAAACTATTAACCCAGGCCTATTTTCGTTTCACGAAAGAGAATCAAATGGCAGCTATCTTGGATGTACTCATCATCACTTATGAGAGTGGGGCGTTACAGCGATCGGTCTATAACAAAGCACCATGCGGCGGAAAGAACCTCTACTTCTTCGGCTCTGCCCCAGTGGCACACGAGCAGGGTCTGCACAAAACTCTTTTTTGTAGGGCCGGGCATATTTACACCCATGATGAGTTGCAGACGTAAAGGGGAGTGCTGAGGTAGACATTGCTGGCAAAAGGATATCCTGGAAAATTCATAGACATTCACAGTATGGTGAATAAATGCGGAGATTCACTGCAAACAGTTTGAAAGCAGATATATCTATTTTTGCAGTTCAAAGAACATCATCTCTAAAACGACACCGAGCATAAATTGCATTCCTTCTATCTCGTACGTATGCGATTGCCCAGTTACGCCTGGTTCAAGCCGCTGAAGGACCAGTTTTACACAGTTGTGGGCGCAGTTTGTTTGACAGTTCTGTATGGCACTTTATTCATCCGTTAAGTTGAAGTTGCGGTTGGGTTTAGGCGAACAGAGCGGACAGACAGCTATTTGAATGATTGCCAGAACACGTCTCAACCTGATTAACATCAGATTATGACACAACATTTTGAAACCGGTGGGTCTGCTACTGAAAGATCCGCATCAACGATGACAAGACACCTTGTAGTAACAGTTTGACCCACTAAGAAGATCGGAAGTACTGTTGCGCTGTGAGAACCCGAAACTAATGACCCTTGGCGAAGCCCCGGTAATCAGAACTCACCAGTGGAAATTATGTGCAGTAAAGTCATTAAAACAACCTATGGGTTGCTGTGATGTTGATGACCGTACATGGCCCGTGCGTATACTTTTCCTTACCCTGTCTACCCCCACCTGCCTGTCATAGATACATCGTATTTTTCACGTTTGCAACAGATGAGATCGAACGAAGTGTTAACCTATCACAACATACATCATCATTTTACACTGATGGATCTGCCAAGTTGGACCCAGTGTTATATGTATGACATGATATTGGTAGAGGTTTCGACAAGCTGGTGTATGCGTCGAATGCAGGTCCCGGAACCGACTGTCATAGATTTATGATTAACTCATGATGTATTAACCGGATCGTTCAACGGTAAATTCTAACACCATAGTGCAGAGAAATCCGCAATCCAGGTAACTACCATTACACAGTCGTTCACCGAGGATTCCAAGTGATATCGTCACAGGCGTGATCTGGCTATAGGAAGACTTCACCCTGAGTATCAGAATACAGATTAAATAACCTACCATGGGAACGTTTGATGAGAAGGCGCTCGCAGAATCTGGATTCAGTGCCCAACTGATTGAACAAAGAATGTGCCCTACAACGAAATTGACGAATAGACACTGCTCAGTGTTGTGTCCGCAAAAGACGCTTGGCCAACAAGTTGGTTTATTGCGCAAACTTCCGTATAGGTCATGTCAAAAACTAAACCACAAACGTGTACGCTCATTTGCACGACGGACATGCACTCACATACATTGGGTGACAGTATGTGGTCATTCGCCTTGGTGAAAGTTCTCACACATCATGTACACACTGTTTCGATAGTCTCTTCTTGTCCGTCGTGTTCGGGGCTTGTCCTTTTGCTCCTGAATGTCCCCTGTGGGTAATACACTACTTGTGAGTAGTGTACTACTCACAACGAACCTGCCTGTTATACAACACTCAGTAGTGGAAAACGATTAAACGGAGTTCGACTCACTCGAGTAAATGGTCACTGGTCAAGCCAGAACAAGACGTTTGCTCCCACGCCGGGAAAGCAACAAAACGCGAACTGACAAGGAAAGGTTATAAATCAAGAATGTCTGATTTTGAGAGTCAGACGTTCACAGGGCTCAGACTGAATAAGAGTGGGGGAAACGGCAGCAGTAGCTGGACTGAGAACAGAGGTGATTATTACTATTTAGTTGGAGACGGTAGTAAAACGTAAAGTCAACTTTCAACATTAACCAAACGAATTTCAGCGACTTCAACATAATCCAACGGGCTTTGACGAAACCAAACCGAAAATCGTCCATACGCAGGGTGACAATAAGATCACCTGCGATCAAATTCTTCGAACACAGGATCCGTGCCTCTTGTTACTCCTGTTACTCTGCGGGCACTTCTAGGCAACGAAGTGGCTTAACAACCATTTCCACAGTGCCACGTGAAGTTGTTGATACCACCTGCAGAACCGGAATGGGCGACCGTACGTTGACAAATTTATCGTTGGAATCGGCGTTAGCATTTGGTTGTGCTCTTTAGCGCAAACTGTTTTATGATGGCAGCACTCATCTAACACTTGTTTTACAGCAGCCATAACCTTCAAACTCCAAAATTGTTTTCTACTGTTGGCAGGCACATACACGTGTTCCTCGGATTCAGGTCATGACGTGTCAAACGACTTCTGACTGTACCATGACAGAGAATGATCGCCAGGTTCGCACGGTCTCCTGTTCACAGTTGGATTCTGCAGCCAAGATATGGGGCTCCATCTATGAAAGCTGGCCGCAATACTTTCAGTTCACCCACTCAACTAGGGTTTACGGCAGGCGTCTGCAGGACCTGGAGTTCCTTACAGAATTCGCGTTTTTGTACGAACTCCATTGAGTTGACGCAACAAGCATTGATTTTGAACGCACGAAGGGGTCCCACTCTAATTGACACGCTTCTTTTAGTGCACATCATCACGGATACAAGGCTAACCTAAGGTGATAACCAAGCGACGGCCTGCAATTAACTAGTCCAAGTAGACTATCTCAGCATCAGTTGGTCCGGCATAAAATGAAAGTCGGATTTAGTGGTCACAACAAGAAGGAGTTTAGCCACGGGGTCATCCTTCAACAATTCTTCAACAATTACGTGGAAGTTGGTACCTTCAGCCATCCTTATTTTGGATTGAGCAGAGAGGTCGGACCCCACATGCAGAGTTTTATCCGTTTGCCCAAGGCCTATGATAATCTCCTAGACGTCACCTTAGCCGGGTTTAATGCAGGAGGTGTATGCCTTCATAGATAGACAGAACCGAAGGTGCGGATGGGTCCCACATGAATGGCACCGAAGTGGTGGAGTGTTCTGTAGTTACTATGGAATCTTTCTACCTTAAGACATTACTTAATGGAATTTTCAGCTCACAAATCAACGGGTGCATATGCTCAGAAGTTAGAAGGGCAACCGTGGGCCCCAGCCTTGATATCGCAGCTGCCTTCTTCGGGATCACCCTAGATTCATCTATCAGGAAGACGCATCGAGTTACATTATCAGTGACGTCCAATTTGAGATAACCCACTGCTTTGTAACCAGATTCTGACCCGTCACAGAACATGTAATTGGACAGGGTTTGCCGAAGAAAGTTCATGAACGGTTCATCTGGGCAACGTCACGCTGTCAGTGGATTCGACATCGTTCAGCCGACCATCCCAGTGAATCCGATCATATTTCTTTATATCAGAGTTTCAAGTGATTCTCTGGTGACAGAGGTCTTGGGGCAAATTGTGAGCTAGCATTAACATTGGTGCCATTATTCCCAAGAGACCGCATAACGAAGACACAAAATAATATTTCTTCTCTCGTGTGCCCAGAGTGACGGAGGTTGATTTGAAACCGGACACAGTCGTCTGCCAAATGCCAATCACGTCCAGAGCTAGCTGGAATTCACAGCCGTAGAGTTAGAGATTCCGGAAGTCACTAAGTTGTTCTTCATTCGGTAAATGTTTAATGGCTTCATTACAGTAAGAATCGCGCTCGGTGAGTTTAAATTCACACAGCCGCCTCACCGCACGAAGTCCACCTACCACAGCCATAATATATATCGAGATGTTGAGTCGAATGACACCAGGCAGCCATCCACTTAGAAGTTCTCTTTTAGTAGGACCGCAGTCTTCAGCAGGAATTTCTTTTGATTATCTACAGCTATTTACGGTGGTGCAGAACTGGCACAAACTGGCAATCATCTCAATTCGAAGCGGTGGACACTCAGCATGTAAGTAACCGGCAGTTCATAGAACGAACCAGAATCCCGTCAGAGAAGAATTAACGCCATCAGGTCATGACGTGGCTCTCTCACTGGTAAAAACATCTCTCCAATAGCAGCGAAGATTGCCACCAAGCATTTGCGAAACCGCACAATCACTCCTAACGAACGGTTATTCAGGTCCGGTCCCTGGAGTTAGGTTTTATTGAGAGACACACCCTGGCGTCCAGCGGCACGATCAAAAACCATCCGTACCTCACCAGGCACATTCAGGTTAAGCACGGGATAGTGTGACTGTAACCATCTCTGCTATAGCTGTACCACTCTAACCTACGTAGTCCCTGCTGATATGCTACAGTATCACAGCTGGGTAGTCAGCACTTAAATCTGGGTCACGAATCAGCCTTCTTTTTAATACAGCTAAGCCTTTCCAACCCAGCTCCTTGTTGTTCTGCGACACCCAACTCCCTTACCCCCAGGGCAAGTCTATGTCAGAGTGATCAGTCGTGAGTATTACTCAGCTGTCGGTCACAATTATTGTTCGTCTACAGCCATCGAAGACTCCTTTTCCTCCGGAACGCCTCCTTCGGCGGAATCTGATTCACACAATTCTTATCAAATCACCCAACAACAACGAACGTGCTCCAACAAGAATTACACAACGTTAATTCCGGGGTATGGTACGACATGGACCTCGGAGACTCCAGCCGAAAATGGTCTTATCCGAATGATGCTAACTGCGACTGCCCATGTGAGCCCATTTGTTTACCTCAGATTTTTGGACGACGTCAGCGTGCGTCAGCCGAAGCGTTTGGCCCTATAAACTAAGGTGGCTGTGATGGAGTGCTCCTGATCCAAGAATTACTACCCTGCTTTTGCTTGATGTTACTTGGTGTTGCACAAGTTCCGTGTAGAGCACAGAACTTCATCTGCCGAGGCGACCTCGCAAACCAATTACTGTTGCAGTAGATTCTTTGTCTGACACATGTCCTAGAAAAGCGTACGTCGTCGGCGATGTTCCTGGGTGGACAAAATTTAACGGGACGAACCCTAGAAACATATCGTTTAGGCTAGACGTAGAACCACACAACGCATGAGTGTTTTCTCCCCCTTAATCAGTTCGGGTTCGTCATCATGAATTAGTATATGACGGCGTTCGCCACAACCCGGTGTCGCACACCGTATCTGTACCCTGTAGAACCTTGCCACATGATTCGTTTTCAAGCAGGCAAAACAGATTACGATGTTCTTTGTCACTGCCTTGCGTCTCTCTAAAGACTGACCACGGAAGCAGCCGCGGTCAGATGTGTCGTGGTTGCTCCTAAAATTGAGCATTCTAAGTCCACCTTCTCATTAGACACACACACTCCGACTTTTCACCTAGAACACCTGGTACCGGAGGGTACACAGAAAGTTGTCACACTTTCTGTCTTATGAAAAAGCGACAAACTGACCACGCCTACTAGATATGATTAGCGGCTTTCACCCCATGATATTTAATAAGTCGATGAAGGTGCGTCCTGTGCCGCACACAGTTATGATCTGGTAAACTCCCGCCTGTCTTTCGTGTTAGTATCGAAACGATCCCCGGAATGCTTCCATCAGTAGTTCAGTTACGCATAGCAACGCAGTTGCATGAACGTCGCCTGACAGCCCTTCATCCGACTGCATAGCCCACGCAAATCATCGGCAAAGCCTGTGACCTATTCAGGACCAGTACAAATTTCTCTACTTATCGCTTGCCTATCATGTCGGCGAACAGAATGTTGGTGCAAAATTCTCATAGTCCATGTAAGCAGGAGTGCGCAGTGTTTAACTGTCTATCTGGCTCCACCACAACAATAATGCGACAGATTTAAAAGCTTCGATCCCCCACCCGCCAACCGAAAATAATGATGGTAACGATAGTAAAAAAGCTTACTTCTCGGCGCATGAGTGAGAAGTACACTCGTATGTGGACGATCGTGATAAGTACAGGCAATACAATTAACGACTAATTACACAGCGATATGAGCGTAAAATCTGTCATTAGACCTGGCGTCATCAGAGGGGCAAGGATATCAGTTTACGAAACTGACACACGTACCAGGTAGGGAGATGGTCCGTCTGTCCCACAGATTCAATGCAGAGTGTATGATGCAACAACGTTTTGCCCTTTATGAGGTTATGTATAGGCCGACCTTTCAACTATTTCGAGTTTGCCTGGGGAAGTAGGTTCACGTGAATCTTGAAAGCATTTCGCCATGACTTGATGGAAACAGAGTCAAAAAGATTTCGGATAAAATCGCCTCGAACGACCGTGAACAGAAGCTTCCCAGGTCTGGCAAACAATTGTGCAGATTCCAGCACACAAACTGTCTAAAAATTATAAATCTCGCGGGTTGTTCGTTCAATGAGGGGATTTTGTGCTCAGTCGTCGTAGAAAGTTTACTCGTATAACGGGTGTTTGTCGGAATAAGGAAGACAACGCAATCTCATGTGCTATATGGGAAAATGTAGAGCGGAAAATACCGTGTATCCAGTGTTCTTTCACAGAGATATTTCACGATACTTCTAAGTGCGGCACCCAACGCTAGCAAGCAGCCATAGTATTTTATGATGACTGGGTAAACAGCAGTCAGTTCTAGAATAATTACTACGTATTAATTAAAACTCCGTACGAAATTTTGGCTCCAGTTTGCTTTATAGCGCCAACGCTTAGGCGGAAAACTATATTTCATAACACTGAGCTTTTTAGGTGATCAACCTTGCGACATCTGTCAAAAATCACGGTTTTACGCTGTGTTTCAGGGTAGCTGTAAACCGCTTGGTGCGGTGCAAACAGGTCAGAATGTTGGAGGATTAAACCAGTTCTGTATATAAATAAATAAATAAATAAAATATATTTCCCAACGCATATGTGAGAAGCACGCTTTGTTACGCGCGATATAAATAAGCAACAGCTAACGAATTATACAAATTACGACCAGGTGAACGCTGTGCACATCGATGAACACAAACCAAAATCCCGTGAGCTTAAACAACCCAATGATGCAGTGCGCAACAAACGAAATGAAGGTTCAAGTGGGAGTCCGTACCGTCGAGACAGAATGGGTCACGAGTATAACTGCACGAAAATCTCATCCAGTGTTCAATGAAATCAATACATGGGACTACATACACAATTGGGACCTACAGCTTGAAAGTTAGACCAAAGAGGAAAGGTGTGGGAGTAGTGGAGATCAAAGTCTTTCACACTGCTGACCGCAATTGGATAGCGTGTGGTGCCGTCGCTACCTAAGGTGTGTAGACTCGGTGGTTCGGGTCCCAGGATGCCCGTGTTGATATCGCATTCCAGATTTTACTTGTAATGATGGGAACATAACTTTAGCTTATTCTTGCCAGATTCAACAAACCTCGTATGTTGAACCTTGTGCACGGTTGACTCGGAAATTTGTTCAAATTTCCTCGCCATTGTTGTCCACTCAAATGTCCGCCCTATCGTTTCTCTGTGAACCGAAAATTGCATATGAATACCAACACTTTTTACTGATTGTCACACTGATTCTTTGCGTATTAAAATATCTGGGTAACATGGGCTCTGTTTTTCCCCTTCATTGCGAATGATTCTTCCGGATAACCAAAAACTATCTGTTTCACACTGCATTGGTTGTTAGACCCAGCAGAACTTAGACTCAGCGGACACTGGATGAGGTGGTGAGCATCTGCCGCCGGTCAGATTTAAAAATGTTTATACAAAACAGCACACGATGCTACCAGTGCCAGAAGTGGTACGACATCAAATGCACTGGCCACAAGGAAGATTCATACAAGCAGACAGCCTCCTAATCCGTCAATTTTGTCTGGATGAGCGGCAGGTTTGACGAAGGTCAGGGCACCGCTATGTCGCTGACTTGTCCCGCACGCACCACGCAAATTAGAGCGGCGCAGAAAACCCGCGACTGCAAATACGAGGATCTTCTTAACTCTGTATATCCCAATTCTTCCATGGGAAGTAGGATGTGAGAGTACCAACGAACCATGTTCAAAGGGAAGTCGAGACTACGGTTTCTAAATGAGTGTGTGGCAATTGCCCTCACCGCTTTTGCACCCACAAAGAAGGGTGTTATTCGGTCGGCTGCACACATAGGGAAGACTGCGAAAAAATGACTTGAAACTTCCGAGAAAAGGATAGATTCGTCAGGGGGCCACCTCTACGCAACATAACCAACAAATATAGCCTATAAATTATTGGAATCTTCATTTTTCTTAGATGTCACGAGCTTGGTAATCGAGAGCAGGGTGTCCGCCGGGACAACCAAAAAGACACGTGGCCTATTAGTAATCTAGCCAGACATGCTCAGTCTCGAGACCGTGGTAAAAAAACGGTGGCTTTGAAGTCCGCTCACGCTCATCTGAAAGACGTGTGTTTCCATCTCTAGCGGCGAGAGAGGTTGAGACACGAGCAGCGGACTAAGACCGAGTCACGAACCATGGCAGACCGGAAGCCACAACAGGAGACTGAGGTCGCAGTTCCTGCTCGTGAATTGTCCCCTCAACCCCCATTGCCAGTTGTAGAGAGCGGAGGGACCGGCTGCACGAGCATTTTAACGATCGACGCCCAATGCACAACTACGAGTATTGAGGGCATCGAGAGAGCTTACAAACGGTCGCCAGAGTTACCTACCCCAAAACCCACCGAACTTACCAGCAACCATTATTTCTTCCAAGAAATCGGAACAGAAGTAGCCATCTAGCACTGCCTTCTACGACTCACAAAGCACTTATTCGACCCATCCCACTGGGTATTTATTCCAGTAGCTTCATAGCATCGCGCCAGTTGCTCTCTCTCAAAACCCCTCACCCAGCAGTCGAAAAGCGAAATTTTCCTTGGGTGAAAGCCTCCAAACACCCACCCAAACAGCTGGATTTGACAGGGCGCAGAGGTCATAGGTTGTAACACCAGGAATGCTGATCAAGCGTTCTGTAGGACCGCTGTCATACACACAGGTGGTGAATTCGCGCTCACAGCCCCAAAGGAGAGCAGTCAGAACAACTGAGAAAGACAAACTGAGCCCAGCATAAACACCGTCCTCGATTATGAGCCTTCTTCTGGGCTCTTCCTCGCAACCTCCTTTTCTCTCTAGCGAAATCCAACAAGAAAGTAGTTTTTAGGTGCATGTATTGGAACTGTCGGAGTCTGTCCAACAAACTACCGGAAATCGGACGATTAATTCCTGACTCCCAACTCCACATTATTGCTTTCACAGAGACCTGTCTTTCAAGTGGTATCAGTGACAGTGAACTGAGTGTCCCTAGGTGTTCAGTTTACCGGGCTGACTTAGCCCGAGGGAGGATGAGATGTTCTGCGATTTCTCTTGATCAGCACATACTGACACTCACGGTCATCGGTGGCCCCCAGTCCTCTGATAAATGTGATGCCCTGTGGAATCGACTAGCACTGCGTGACCAATACAGACTCCTAGTGAGTAGTGAAATCGAATTATCACCTTCGTGATCGACGCTGTTACGACGACAGACGTGGACACAGCACGTCAACGTCCCGGCACGGCATCCTTTCAGTCAATTCCTCTCTCTCTGCCCAACAGTCACTACCAATAATAGTCACCTGGTAGATAGAGTGACCATCGAGACACCACTTGGACACCATAAGCACTCTCTGCTAACCTTCAATCTTATCTGTTACTGGATACGACAACCAGCAAAAGAGTCCACAGTTCGAAACTCTAATCAGGCTGATTTTAATGGCCTGAGAATTTAACTAGATTTACTTTTTCTTGACTTCGACTTTGTGGACCAGAGCTACCATGCGTCTGAAAGCACAATTCAGAAAGCGGACTAATTATCTGTACCACGCAAACTGTGCACTTTTTCTCATAGACCACCCTTTCTGCGCAGAATACATCACCTTCTCGTTCATCGTTTTTCTTTAACCGCGAAGCACACGCTTACGGAGAACTCAGAAGCTCTAAGCGCGTTCCACACTTTCCGAAACAGATGTAGGCGGAAAAGCGGCGAACACACAAAACTCGTACAGAAGGCCCTCCTCAGAACTCGCGGGAACAAAACCTCTTATTTAGGCATATGCTACCACTGAGAAAGAACGAACCTTCAGCCCATTCGCTGCAACTGCTTGGCGGGCGGACGTCATTTAACTCCCTGGTTGCGGCTGAGTTGTTCGGGCAGTACTACTAGGCAGTCAACAACGTCACACCACCGAGCTGGCATCATGTCCTACCACTGCAGAACTTCAGATAACCATTCGCTATTGTCGAGTTTTCTGTGCTAGATGTTGAAGAACTTTTATCCAGGGTTAATTCATATAGTACAATGGGTCCTGACAATATCCATCCCGGAATACTCAAGTAAGCAGCTGTTAGATGTCTGAACCCTTCAATAGACTTTTTAAGCAAACACTCCGGACTAGCATTCTCCCTGATGGATAGAGTGAGACGACGGTCACTCCTATGTTTTAAGTGGGCGACCAGCACTCTACAACTAGCTATCAGCCAATCAGCCTTATCAGCATTCGGCGCAAAATAATGGAGCGCCTACCCAAGCGCGCCACCCTCAATCACTTCTTATCAAATCACTCCTCCTCTTTCACTCAGCATGACTTCCTTTCTAGTCGGTCATGCACAACAAACGTGCTCATTCTCGTGATTAGTCTAATGGAGGCCGAAGACAACGACCTCACCTCGGATTCTATCTTCTCTGATTTCTACAAGGCTTCTGGCCGTGTCTTACACAGCCCCTGAAACACAAACTGGAAGCCTATGGCATTCAATAAGTGGTTCTTCGCTGGATCGCCTCCTTTCTTGATAATAGAACTTTTAGAGTTAATACCGGATCAGACCTTTCGTCCCCCCGTTATTTCTGCGGATGTTCGCCAAGGGTCAGTGTTGGCTCCTTTGTTATGTCTCACTTACATCAACGACGTTCCAAATAATATTTCCAGTAATGCCGTCCTACACGCCGACGACCCAAAATTCGGAGTATCATTGGTCCCAATGCACGACGATTTGGTCTTGGCGCGGTCAAGTGCTGGTCGGACGATTGGAGTCCCCAAGTAAGTGATGATAAGTTTGCTCACATGCCACTCGGTGGTGACTCTGACAGTGCCTTCATGATTCACAGTGCGTTCAGCACCGTAGCTATCATGAGAGTCGATATGAAGAAAGATCTGGGCATCTGGTTGTCGTCTAACTTATCCTCCGCATACCAACATGAAATGACGCCATAAAAGGGATTCGCCATTCATAGAACGATTAGGCGCACTTCCCTCCGCATAGACAAGAATGCGTTTCAAACGCTTCACGGGTCTTATGTAAGATCGCTCCTCGATTATGTGAATCAGGTGGTGCAAGCTGGCTTGAAGAAAGATTTGTTAGCTGTTGAGCGTGTCCAGCTAGCATCCACCAAGATGATCGCGGGCCTGAGTAATATAACTTACGAGTCTCGACTTGAAATTCTTGATCAGCACCCACTTGAATTTCGAAAATTTTGCGGTGATTCAACACACACACTTCTTCCTTAGAGTTGGTCCCGTAGAACAGTTCTTCACTAGAACGAATAGTGGTGGCCAACGAGAACTTAAGAGGAAGCTTTTCAAGCTTCGTCCTCGGATCTCTCTTAGGCAGGAGTTCTTTTCTTACAGGGTTATTAACTATTGAAACAGCCTTCGTTCTGAGGTCATCAGCAACGCTTCTAGAAACCGTTTTAAAGCTTTGCTTGATTCTCATTTATCTAAAATTACATTATGCGAGTAATCTTACTTTGTTCTCGGTATTCACTGTAATCCCCAAAAGCGGTGCTACACCCTGTTTTCAATGATCGCCTCTCAGATCAACAGACGTCCGCTAACACTTAGCAAGGAAAACCGAATGGATCCAAGATCCTTGGGCACTTGCCTCGAACCCGAGTATCAATCGCTGAATCATTACAACCTCCTACCTCGTGAAGTCGCCAGCAGCGCTTATAGGGGTGGTTTCAAAGTTCCACCTGTTTCTCAATGTCCAAAACTTCATTTTGTGAGTAACCTTTTTCTGCTCTTGGTATTCACTATACTCCTCAAGAGTGATGCTGCAGGTTGTTTTAAATGATCACCCTTCAGATCAAGGAACGCCCACTGACAGCAAGAAAACCCATGGGGTCCGGGATCATTCGGCCCCCGCCTCGAAAGTGTGTATGAATTGTTGAAAAAGACTCAGTTGAAATTCGAGTCACCAGCACATAAAGCTGTTGCCTAATACGACACGTGACTGGGCTGTTACGCTGTCAGCCGACGTGTTTTGCAAACTGAAATAAATTTCAGATGAGACCCAACTGTGAAAAGTCAGGGCTTCGGCTGGATTCCAACCAGTACCAGACACAGCATGCCTCAACGCGCCAAGCGCTCTACCAGCTGAGCTACGAAGCCAAACCAGGAACCTCATGATAAGCCAGCAAATCAGTAAACTGAACTCAAGTCGCCGATTGGCCAGTGTTCCATTGTACGACTAGTCTCGCATGCGATGGACGGCCACGACAACGCTTCCGTTGCAGACGAGATCCCCAATTCCACGGATAATTGCGTGAACGCCGATGAAGAGACCCGCTTACAGGCTGAGCTTGCTCAGGTGGGTTATGCTTTTGAAATCTTGTTACTCATGCTCGCCAGTTTTCGTGCATTACCGGAATTCTTGTAGAGAATATACGGTCCCATTACGTCGATGGCGGTATATGCATGTATATTTTTATACAACGTATCAAGAAACCAGTCATATAGGACTGCTGAAGACTTAGAAGGCAACCAACGAAAACGGGTTGTAACGCCGCTGGAAAATTTCGGCAGGTACCAAGAACGGCATAGCATTATGGGCGTATATCCTATGTTGATGTGAATCTGTTCACAATAACTTTGGACATATACCCATAAGGTTATTCTGTTCTCGGTACTCGCCGTTATTCCCACGATTGGTACTACACGGTGTTGGCTGCAGCTACATATGTAGCTATAGCCAACCATATGGTTGGGGCATACGGACTATTAAATACATTAGACATGCAGGTATTAAGTGTGTACTGCCTACAACAATTTGGTGGTTCCTTTGTACTGTCAGACTACTTGATATACCGTGGTACGTTTTTGTGAGTTTGTAATTTCTAGGAAACTACGCGATGCTTTCTAAGTAATACTGCCTACATTTGGTGTTCGTAAGTTACACCTTACGGAACGTAGCAGACAGCAACCAGCAACGTAAGAATTCATCTTTACCCGTACCGGACAATACACAAGATTCTTAGGTAGACGCAGTTGACGCTCAGAAAAACTGTTATGTAGCACGGTGTAAGCCTACGCCCCAAGGACCACACAGTACCATGTACAATAATCCTACACCGTAATACACCATATTTTCATTGTTTGATGTATAAATGTTTTTCATCGGCCTTTATATGCGTATACGTTAAATTTATTTAACGATCTCTGAATGAAGGTTGTCATGATTAATAACCATGTAGGAAAAGAAGCGTTGTGCTACTAAGGTCCAGGGACAGATTGCAAAGCTTCGTGGCACGTTCTCGTTGGTCGTTGATGGTCGATGGCTGATGGTCACCGGCCACTGCGATGAACTTCCCCGCGAACCCTACGTTGAAGATGTGAAGTAAATTACCAGGGAGTCTGAAATTACTGGTGATTGAAGATGAGGAATTCCATCTCGAGACTAGTGCACTATTCCTTAAGCTTGACTAGTTTAGTGGCAGTACGCTGAACACGTGCAACAATCTTGAGACCAGTACATACCACTTGATTGTTATACTCGAGTAAAAGTCTTGTACATTCCCCGAAAACTGTTTAAAACTCATGTTTGGCAGTGTGATCTATACTGGACCTAATCGACCGAAGAGCAACAGACCCCGTTGCCGACATTTTGTGACGCTACGCGAAGGCTAAGTTTGGCAAAATCCGTATGGTTAGATCTTTCTTGTCTAGTGTTTATTGCGTACGTGCACTTTCTTAACGCTTTTTAGGTATATGCAACGAATAGCAGACACGAAGTAATGGTGATTAATTGAGGGAGACGGAACGTTTGTTATACAATTACAATAGATCCAAACCAGCACTGAAGGACATTGATATTGTTGATTAAGGATCCGACCATGGAGCGGGCGAGTAGGCTGGAAGTGTGTGTGGTGTCATTGACACACATAGGTCGATAAACATGCAAACAAACAAGTGAGAACGCATACAGCAAGCAGATAGTAGACAAAGATACCTACGATCCTATGTGCAATGTGAACTAGGATTTTGGAAAGAACTTGACACTCTGAGGCAGGCGGATTGGGGTTGTCTCCACTTCACTACAGTTGTTGCACCACGAACCACAAGAATATTGCTAGGGTCCCAACCGAGCGACGTATACACACTTACTATGATTTGGTGGGAGGTCCCTATTATCCGACCAGCACTTCACCCCGTCAAGGTCAATCTGTAGTGCATGGGGGCTACTGACATTCCACATTTTTAGATCATCGGTGCACAGAATAGCGTTACTGGATATTGTAGAGAACTGGAACCTTTCTGTTCTTATAACCGTCCTATTCTCCACAATAGTTAAACCAGAAAACCGAAATAATGGACGACAATGTTTATTGCAAGTAGGCTGGGAAAATGAACCGTAAGTGAAGCACGACTAACCAGCTAGCAAGCGACGGAAAGTTCTTATTATCGCGACTTTGAACAGTTGAACAAACGAGAGGGTGCAGACATGCAACCAAACAATATCAATAATGCCAACAATGGAAACAAATAGCAAAGTGGTTGGAAAACGTGGCAAACCAAGAGTGTCCCTACAGAGGTCCCCTACTAAAAGACATCAAGCTTGAAGTCCTTCAACAAAAGCAATGGGAAAGGGAGTCAGAAGCACTGCAGTTAACTTGGAATGAGTGGGGAGCAGGCGCATTCAAGAACATCTACGTATGGCACATTGAAGAAGGTTGGTAACGTCGAAGAGGGGTCAGTCTGCTTTGCAATATCCGGAATCGTCCATGCGTCCCTAAGGTGGCGCTGTCGGAGCGGGCTACCCAGCCCACCAAAATTCAGAGAAAAAGATGCGAGGTAGGCTTTCTTCACTGTTGCAACGGCAGACGGGAGTGTGCTCTTCCAGCACCATGACCTGCGCTCGATCTGAAACGTAGAAGGAAAACAAGTACCTGTCGAGCAGAAATTCTATACAGGCTCACAATGTAATCTCTCGGTAGCGGTCAAACAGCACGTATTGTTGTACAAAATGTTCCTGTTTTTCGTGTTTCGCGTTGTTTTTTATTTCTAAAATGAGGAGGTTACTGGGGAAGGAAACGAACAACTGTGTAATAAATAACGTCTAAAAACGTGCTGGGGAGTGGACCTGACGTCCTGATCGCGTTTGTCGCAGAGCAGGTGACTTGTAGGCGACTGGCAAAAGTGAAGGTGTAGGGACGGGAGCTACCACGGATGGTTGTAGAGGAACTCGGACAATATCGGCGTCGACATTGGCGTCTTCGAGACGATCGATGGAAACGGTGCCGCGATGACAATCACGATTGATCGTGAAGTGCTTCGACGTTCGTCGAAGCACCTTGAAGGGACCGAGTAAGATGTATGCAGTGGCTTACGTACATCGTCGCAACTTACGAGTACGTGTGGACAGGTGGTCAAATCCTTGTGCATTTGCATTGGCCTGTTCTGTTCGCGAGGGGGTGTGGGCCGAATTTGCCGCATGTATTGCGATAGTGCCGAAGCAAAGTTCGTAGGAATGGAAGAGTTTGAAAGAGGAGGTGAAACAAATCCACCGAACAAACACAGTGTACAGCCATAGACAAGTTCTGCTGATGTGCAATCGAGGTCAGTTTCCAGTGTGTTTCTGATCCCTAAAAGTACTAAAGGTAGTACTAAAGGTAGTACTTCACTCCATACCGGACTAGTGGTGGTACAAAGTGAAGTTTTAAGCTGCCTATGGAAGAGTTCCACTAAACCATTCGAGGACGGGTCTCATGCCGTGGTGCGAATGAGCCGGCATACAAGAAAGTTCGTCATCGCTTCGAAAGTTGAGCATTCGAAATGTGAACCACGGTACATCGTAATGGTTGTGGGGCATCTATAGTTGGCCACCCAACGTTTTAAAGAGACATTCACAATCGCCTCAGAGGAACAATTCTTCAGCGTGATGGCATCCGGCCATCTTGAAAAGCGGTCGACGCAGGTTAGGACGTAAACATAGCCGCGTGAAGGCGGTAAGGGTCCAACTAGGTCTAAATTGACATGTGAGAACCTGGCATCTGGAAGACTGGATGACGAGATTGGGTTACGTGCATGTCTGTGCACCTTGGAACGTTGGCACTGAAGGCGAGCGCGTGCCCAATTACGAACGTCAGAGTTAAACTTAGGCCATACGAATCGGTCTGTTACTAACTTAAGAGTGAGGCGAATACCTGGGTGTGAAAAGTGAAGCTGATTGAAGACGGCAGGTCGGTAAGTTAGTGGCACTACAGGTCTTGGAATAGGTGTATTCATATCGCAAAGAATGGTTCTGTCTGCATTAGGCAGTGGAATAGCGCGTAGCTTCAAGGAATACCGTTGTAATGCTACTCGGGAATCAGGCTCCCGCACCTGGGCCACAGCTAAATCACTAAGGTCTGCTGATGTAGGCGTGATCAAGGTTGCATGGACGCGTGAACGAGTGTCAACGACAGGGTTGAGAGCACCTGAGACATACCGTCTGTCTCAGATAAATTGCGAAACATAGTCCACGTGTCTCATCTCTCTGGGGGAGTACCTGTTCGATGAAGACCCGAGTGCATACATCAAAGGCTTGTGATCAGTAAACACAATGAACAGATGACCTTCTAATGCATGGGCAAACCCTATACAGGAATTTAGAAGGAAAAAAGAAGAGGACGAGAAGGGACCTAACTACTGAAAATAACTACGTCCCTATTCAAACATTCAACATCAAGGTGCCTACACCTTGCAAACAAACAACCGAGCTGCAAGTGAGAGTGAGGCGTCATCAGCGAGACAGCTTCCTTACGGCTTTCACTGCCCCGCGTCATTAAATGCACTCACTTCACAGACAACTCGGACAAACAACGACAACATTCACGCCACTGAGCTCGATTAGCCGCCATCTC
>QNGE01000891.1:129545-144142 GCA_008508345.1 Paragonimus westermani
TTCCTGTATAGGGTTTGCTTTTTCTTCATGGTTGTGTGGTATTTGAACATTAGTGTGATGCACTGTTGTATTGTTGTCCATCTGCATTGAGCCTGTTGAGGGCAAGATAATCGCCACTAAAGCGCCAGTCACCTGACTTCTTCGGGACCATATGAAATGATGAGGGCCGTGGGATTTTTGAAGGACGGATTATCTCTAGTTCGAGCATGTGTTGGAACTCTGCGCTAGCTACCTTAAGTTTGTCCGGAGTCAGACGTCTTGATCTACAGGATATTGGTGGACCTTTAGTTCTAATGTTGTGAGTGCAGATAGAAGTGAATCGAACGTTCCTTGAGAAATCTAAAAATGAGAATGCGTAGGGTTGAGTGGTTTCAGACTGAGTTTTTTTGGGTGCCGTTGATATTAGTTTTTGTACGGGAATCGACCAGATTCCGTCTTCGCGTATCGACCACGGGGTCGAAATGGTGCAGAAAATCGATCCCTAAAATAGCGAAGGGTACGGCTACAGTTGCGAAAATTCAGTGAAATGTTCGCCGGAGACCTAGGCCAAGCATGAGTGAGCGTTGACCTTAGGTGGGAATGGGTGTGCTGTGAGCGGCACGAAGCATGGGTTAGGAAGAGGGAGTCGCCTCGTCGGTTCGTGGAGGAATCACGCTGACTTCCACACCGGTATGGATCAGGAACGCTTTCCCTAACTTAGATCCGTTCCATGAAAATGACGACGGTTATGGAGAGTGCGGGCCGCGTTTGTTGCCACTACGGACCGGCTTGAGAGTTTCCGTGATTGAAGTATTTACAAGGGGCGACGCAACGTTTCGCCTGGTTTCCGAACTTGTGGTATCAACGTAAGTCGCTGGATGCCTGAGAACGTTTACGCAGGGACTTGCTGCGACGTCAGCGCGAAGAGAAACGTGTCCTAAAGCGGGCAAAATCTTGCCGAAGAGCTGCAATTTCCGTCCAAACCGGGCGCCAATCATCTGACGGCGGCGGACGGGGTATTTGCTGTAAAGCTGAAAAGTTAGGGTTCTCGGGACCCTCTGCCGTACGACTGGTCACCACTGTAATGGAGACAGGGGAAACAGTGCAAAAACGATCCTGAATCTCATCCGCGAGTTGTGCTGCGTCCAACGAGGACGGGGACTTGGACGCTAGTAGGATAACTTGTGCATTGACCGGGAGACGCTGAATCCACAACTCCTTAGGGAGCGCCGCATCCATGGATGAGGGGCCCAGCAACTGTCGCATCTGATGCAACAGGTCAGACGGTCGCTTGTCTCCCAGCTGCAGATCTCTAAAGAGCTGTTTGTAGCCGTGATCTACCAGACGGTGTGATCCGTTTGATAACGGCTTTATTAACGGCTTCATTTCTATGTTCGGTGGGTAGATTCATCAGCAGGTCACGCACTTGCATCGTGACATCTTTGCGAAGCCTGGTAGTTACAACCGTTGTTGTGCCTGAAAGATCAGACAGTTTCACGCGTGTGTTACATTCCTCTATTGTGTGGTACGAGTCTGTGTAGACGCGTGCATTGTGCACTTTCAATTAATCGGTCGTCGAACCTCCTTTCGATCCCCCAACCAACAGAATTCTGATCTCATCTCTCCCACTGGTTGTCCCTGTCGACACCTCGCTGCATTATAGGTTTTTTTGATGACTCTTGACTGGCAAGTCGATCTTTTAACTTCCCAAACTGCCTACTTACCATCGTTGATGGATCTGGTATTTCATGATCCCCGTCTGTAGAGACGGTCGTTGTTCATGTTGGTTGACGTGAATTTTGTTATTTGATTCAGTTGTTTTTGAAATAAGAGCAACTCACCCACGGGAAATGCTGAAGTAATGATGAGACTTTTTTGCGAATGCTATCCTACTCTCAACTATTTGGTTATTACTATCTGATGTTTGACAATAACTGATTTTTGCGGCAAACCGCGTTTCTTTTTTTCTCTAGTTCCAAAATATGCAGTTTTTTGGCTTGGTATCTTCATCCACCACAGGTGTATTGCTCTCTCTTGATGGCGATTTCTAACCCCAATGCAAGCAGATGGACTTTCAATTTCAGGATGACTTATGAACAGTGGGTAGTTTGTTCTGTTGGTGGTGTTTCACCTCTATCAGAGGCTTCATCAGACGAAATGAACCAGTTAGAAATTTGTTGTTGTTCAAGATAGACTAGACATAAGCCTAGAAGAAAGAAATAACTTAACTATAGATCAGATAGTAGCTGGAATATCCGTGTGTTCACGTATGAACTACCCTGTTTTCATCTCAGGGTTCTAAAGTCAAGAGCAAGGACTAGCCGTTGGAAGCATTTATACGGAACAGTTTGAGGCGTTGAATCACTTTGGAAGCCCACCAAAAGTTTAATAACGCTTCGTAAACAATACCTATATGATTATGAAACGAGATCGGATCAAATCATTATAAAAATATTTCCCTTAAATAGATCTCAAAAGGCAGGTGGACAATGGAACTAGAATCTAGTAGCAACCAGTTACTATTTCTGGACTGTCTGTCACAGGATACGACGGGGCCTCGAGACTATCGTCTGTTGCGAAACCACAGACGTTACCAATATTCTCAACCATAAATCTAGTCCTAAACAAGTTTACGGTAGTATTCCATGCTCAGTGTATCATAGAGCCTTACATGTGTGTACGAATGCGGGTGACCAAAAGATAGCGCAAAAAGGCAGTGGTTAGATTAATGAACAGGATATCCCAAACAGTTTCGTAAAAGACGTTTACCACGAATACTCACACCAGTGCCAAGGACACCAAGAAAGTGGAAGGGTATTGCTGTTATCTTATTCCAGGAAGAGACGCCTGAGGCTATTCGTCTTAAACGAGGTAGGCGTCAGAACGGTTTCTCGACAATCTTGACTTAATTGAAGGCCTCTTGTCTGTTGAGAGAACTAGTAATTGTGTAGGTAGGATAAAATACGGCGGCTGTTCGCAAATTTACATTGGGCAGAAAACACGAGAACTTAGAACTAGAGTAAGTGAGCGTCGGAGGGATACCCAGAAATCAAATAGAGTACCATTCCGTGGTCAGAGATTCTGCAGTTGCTAGTCACGCGTTAGACACCGATCATGCAGTTCTGGAAAATGTCGAGGTAATTAGACGAGGGTTTGGAACTACACAGGAGCGCTTAGTTGTGAAGACAATCTAAATTGCAAATGATAAATTCACCGTAAGTGGAATTAATATATATATATATATATATATATATATATATATATAAGGCACACCGGTTCAACTATTGGAGACATCACGTCAAGCTCACCAGTTTCAATACCGGTTTGTTCATTGTAATACTTTATAAGTAATGTCGGTAGAACCTCTAAACTTCTAAATAGCACCAGAAAACGCAAACGAAGTGTAGTGTAAATAATGAACAAACATAGCAGGTGTAATTACAGCAAGGATTCAGACAAAATACGGAAACTTGATCCGTGGATATGTTAATGGAGTGTTGGTAGGATCCTATGGACGTTCACGCAGTGATCTACAGGATGCAAACGCTGTGTAATCCTTAAAACACTGTAGCTGTGTTTTTGTTGACTGTTGCTCCGAAGACCCATATTAAGTGTGTTCACCTGCGGGCAGTCTCGTTGTCTTGTCATCCCCGACGGAATCATAGGTTCGTGTCCGAGGTGAGTTTTAATGTTTGTGGTTTGCCGTATGTTAGTGTGTGTAGTGAGCGGATGAAAGGCTACGCCGATCGCTGGTAGCACAAGGAGTTCTACGGTTCGTTGAAGGCGATCTCTGATCCATCCGTCCAGTCTGCCAAACCGCTAGTAGACGTGGACACTGGTTGTTCGTTCACTCAACCGCAGGGCATCATAAAAGCTTGACTCAATCACTTTGGTAGCCTACTAAACCGCCCTGCTTGGGTGACTGTAAACAGCCTGCCGCAACAGGCCATCAAGCCTTCACTTGCTCTCGCCCCAGATTTGCTAGAGTTGCAGACAGCAATTGACCAACTGCACAACGGTAAGGCCACAGGCGAGGATGGGTTGCTAGATAAGATCCTGAGGATTGGCGGACCGGCACTGGACCGTGCGCCGCTCCAGCTGGTTTACTCCGTCTGGGAGCACGATGTGATGTCCCAAGATTTCAAGGATACCCTTATCATACTCGTGTTTAAAGTTAAGGGTAGCAAACAATGCCGATAAATCTATCGGGGCGAAATCCTCTGAGCTGCGCACGCAAGTTGCTTGCTAGAATCTCTCTGAACCGGCTGAATATGGAAGTCTTGGTGACAGATGTTCTTGAGGAGCAATGCGAATTCCGAGCGAGTCGGAGTACGGTTGCTGGTAAACAGCTTCAGGAGGAATTCCATGAACGAAACAAGCCTCTGCATGCCCACTTCGTGGACTTCACTGAGGCCTTCGATTCTGTGAGCCGCGAGGCGTTGTAGACGTTGCCTGTCGCTTTTCAGGACTCTGGGGAAGATAGCGTTGATGTAGGGTACCGGACGAATGGGCGCCTGCTGAATATCCAACGGTTCGGCACCCCAACCCGGTTACATACCTCAACGATACGCATGCTTCTGTTCGCGGACGATGGCACATTGTTGGTACACAGTGAAGAACTGCAACGCCTGGCGACGGCCTTCGAGTCCGCGTAGTCAAGACCTTTTCTTTATTTCAGCCGTCTCCGGGTGAGGGTGCTGTTTCTGCACCTTCACTCCAAATTCGCGTTAATGGAGACGTCGATGACTGCGCGAACTTTTGCTACTTGGGTAGCAATTTGTCGACCGACCTGTCCGTGGACCGCGAGTTAACAGCTCGTGTGGCGAAGGCTAGTGTTGCTTCCGGGCGTCTTAAAGCCTTATCTCTCACGTGACAGTGCGAATCGTATGCCCCAACCGCTTACGACTTCCCGTAATGAAGCAGCAGTGTGATTTACCACTGAACTCCATTCCTCTTTATCTGTTTGGCCTTGGTGGTTTCTTCAAAACGCGACATAATGCAGTACGCAGAATACGTTATCCGATGAGTGCTAAAGTCCCTATGGTTATTTAAGGTGTGACTTGTCTAAATGTTACGTGTTATACGTTTGTTGTTGTTGAATTAGTTAGGACTGATCGACAACAGCGATTGTTCTTGTGTGTGCCGTAAACGCATGCACACTTGTTTTGAAGTTCAAAACCAATATTCTCCTTTGGCCATCACCTTCTTCGTGACCTTATGTGCTTCGTTTGAACGGCACGGAACTGAATTCGAACTACGACCGCCGTCTATCAACGCAGTCTGTTTGGGCTGTGCTGTTAGTGACTTATGCTCCAGTATATTATACTCACTGTAATGATTGCTAATCGGCCTGTGAATGGAGGCTTTGCGGTCCAACCGGCCAGTATTGAGTGGCCAGTGGTTAGGCCAGTATAAAAGTGAACCCTAAATCCTTTGGAGCCGGACACAGAGATGTTGAACTTGCAAGGCAAGCAATGATTCTATTTAGGGATGCATTTTCTTACACTCTGCATGAGATAGGGAAATTGGGTCGATAAACAGACAAGTTGATCGCACAGCGTACGAATGTTGTTAATTAAAGGAGTAGGCTGAAGGTCATTATGTCCATATTTGCGAAAAGAATATCACGTAGTTGAATAAACGACGACGGTCGCTGCTTGATAAGATTGGACGTAGCGAATGTAACTTACTTGCCCTGGTGTACTCGTTGTCTTTTCTTCGACTCCGTACTGTGAATACGCCGGTGACTTAACAATCCTAGGTGGCCAGCCTATTTGCGGCCACTTTTGTTGTAGCGCCGTATGAGAACGTTACCACGATCTACTACCCCTGTATTTCTTTGTCGTACCACGCACCTAAAGTCTGGACTGCACAACTGTCTCATTGAATCTTTGGATGTCCGTCTGGCTCAAATACTTCTAAACGGTTCATTTGAGGCTACGGTCCCCCGTTGGTCTAAGTTTGTTATTACAACGCCAAAGATTTGCTTGGATAAAATCCCGGTATAACTGCCTCTGGCTACCAAGATCTTACACATCTGTGTTCATCTGCTCACAGACGACTGTTTCTGTCTGTTCGTCAATTATCCTTCATAATTGTGCCACGCAATGAAGTTGGTTGAGCAGCAGGGTATGTCCGTTTTGGTTCGTGTCTGCTGGTCAGAGTGCTTAAGTGTTCGTAGCCGTACTCGATCACCGAACACCCAAGAACAAAGCGGCTCAGGTACCGTACAGTAGCGTGGACAACACAACTGCGCCGTGGAGAAGCAGCTTTTTTCCGTCCTCCGGCTTCATTTCTTTTGATTGTCACTTTTGATGAGTTATTCAAGAAGGCCGAAGGAACGTTCCAGAGTACATAATCTCTAATGACCTACCTATGTCATTAGTTCATCAAGGCATCCGTTTCCATCAGGACAGGACGGGACATTTTGGGTTTGCTGAGGTGCAGCTAGATTTGTGCTCAGTAAATTCATATTTACAAACGTGTGGGACTTACAGTTAAGTAGAGTTTGTGCACGGAACTTGACCTTTAGTTATGGGCGTATTAAACAGCAGCATCGCAGACAGTTAAATTGAACAGTGTTTTAACGAAAATGTCGGGATTTATCATGTGAACAAAGATGACGTCTTGAGAGAATTGATTTGTTACTGGTTGCGTTTACACCCCGGCACACGTGGTTGGTGTGGCTGGTAGTGTGTTGGTGTCCCACTCGGTGGTCGGTGATTCGGGTTTCTTGATCTTCGTTTTGTCACTACACTCCTGGTAAGCGTTGCAGTTTTTCGAAATTTTTCCTGATTAAATCCACCGGGAACTGGCATTCCATAAAGAATGTGTTCTCACACTTAGCGTTAAGTGGTTTGATGACATAAGTTCCTTTATACGAGTGTAAATGTGTGATTTACATAATGCCTCCAATTTCGTGGAGGACAGACGAAGTGCTTCGCAACTTTCGCCTTAAGGTTTCCAAAAAACAGTGACCACTGCAATCACAACAGAAAAAAGCCATTTCTGCACCGTCATTTTGCTGGTTCGACCTATTTTAAGCGTAAAGTTGTCCGGGCGTAAACGAGGTTGTGATTCCGCTATGCAGTAAGTTGATAAATACAGTGAATGGGCTACCATTTTCTAATAGAACTTTATAACGACATCATTGACACACTCCATTTATACTCCGATTTGTGGGAAAGTTACACCCGGACGTTGCTTTTCAAGTTGTTTTGCAACGGTTTGATTGTCTTGTTTCCAATAAGTGGCCTGGGCGATCGGTTCATAATCCTTTATTCAGGAAATTGCGGCATTGTGGAGCGCCAAGCAGATGTAGAATAATTCAATCTGCCAATCAGCTTGTCAAAATCTGTCACTTCTACCAGCCTGATTGCCTGTGTAACAGGATGATGGTTGCCGCTTTGATTCGTTCATGTCTCATCGGTTAACATTTTCCCTCTTTACATCCAGTCCATTGAACCTGATGTTGACAGCTGGAATTTACTTCCCATTACTTTACCCATCTAGCAATCGTCTCACCAATTCACAATTTGTCTCCAGTGCTGTCCACTGAAACTACTGAACGTGGTGACTACTTGCTAGCGAGGCGTACCATTTCCCCTCCTTTTAACTTCCCCCTTTCTTCTTTTTTGTACCGTTCAAGTATACGCAATCACGTCAATGCTGTCCATCTTCACTTTTCTGTTTCCGGAACAAACATGCATTGTCTCCTGACGTTCACACGCTTCCGTGAAAACTCTTTGCTCACACTGACTGTTCAGTTACATGACAGATATGAGGCAACAGTGTGCTTATTGTCTCAAAAATATACATGGGGTTCTCATTGCGGACCACTCTGATCGGTGAGTGTTATCCTACGATCCTATTGACGGAATAGAAACACCATTCCCAACTTGTTAATTGCCTAGGTATTCCTGATTCGGTCATTAACTACTAACTGACAAGTGCTGCCTATCTAAGGCATCTTTCTCAGTCAACTTTAGTGACCGCCAAATTCGACCTCTCCACATCAAACACAACGTCGTATGTTTCGGCTTGTTCGTAACGTCATGCTCGCCTCACTTCGTTGCTTTAAATTAGCTAGTGCATCCTGGACACCAATAACATTCGACCCCAGTTTCGCTTTTGTGAGTTCTTAGTGGTATCACATGTCCGTTCTACGACGAGTATTTGAATTTCAACTCAACTTATCGTGGGACTGCGCTGTTGACTTCACGTTAGTCACGACCGTGTCACTTCCGCGATGCTTTTCGAACATTGTCAGCACACTTTCTGTCAGTCAACGGATTTTCACTTTTTTGTTTCTATGGTGCTACTTGTCATGTCTTCAAGTTTGGTCAAAATCTGAGAGTAAGGTTTCATGCCACTGCGTGTCTAACCCAAGTGCCCTCTAAAGTAACTAGAGTGTCCTCTTGGGTATATACAATTTTGATGGGTTGAAACTGTCTAATGGATCCTATCATTTCAGTCTATGTTGACTTTTCCTACCGGTTTGTTTGCTGTGACTTCCGAATTTGGCTAAGCTCAGATCACTAAACCTCGCGCATTTGGAACTTAAACATTGCCAACCAATAGATCATCCAAGACTCGAACCGCTGTTGTATGTCAGTGTGCAGCGAGTCAAGCAGCGTAACATTTTTCTGAATCCGAGTGCGTTAGTCGGTTTTAACCACCTTGCTCCATGTTTTATCAAAACGTGTATCTGTATTGATAAACAGATTGCGAATAAAACAACGTTACGAGTAAGTTGTATCTGTATCATTTGAAAAGAGCAAGACAACCAACCAAGTGGACATTCATGCGGGAAACGGTTTTCATCAACGCACCTCTGTGGCCGGTCGTTGAAATTGTCCTCTACTATCAATCAAACTCTCATGGATAGCTCATCCTACAAGCGCAAAATGGGTTGTTCCGTACATGATGGAGTTGTTGGGTCGCGCCGTATTCTGTGACGAATGTATATGAATTGCATCGCAGATGTCTGACAACCTGCCATCCAAATACAGGGTTTTCCATCGTAATGAGGCAAAATGTGCGTCGAGCTGACCGTCTAAATATTTCGACATCAAATAATACCGTGTTGTTTACAGTGGCTCATCACCAAACCAATTTTCGTCATCGTGTGCCTGTCCCCATCTACGGGGCACCTGAATAAAGTTCCCATGCTACTAAGGCACCGGCCTTCTCTATTAATAACTATTTTGGACCGGTAAGTTCTACATAGGCGCTTCAAACTGCCACGTTTTTTTCACCTTACTATTCACGAACGTACAGCTTTCTTATCGTCACTCTATATATGCTATCCAATTTAAACCGTTTCTCGTGCACTGTATGCCGACGGTTTTGGTCGATTGGAATAAGTTTTTTATTCACATTACTGCGCACAAGAATGTGCCGAAACTCAGGTATGCTGTGACCGTCCTGAACACTAGTTTTGTAAGCTTCATAAAGTGCGTCTGTGCGTGAGATGAGTCACTTTGTTGGTACGTGATGGGCTGACCACCGCGGTCTGATTGATTGCTAAGAGCGCTCTCGGCAATCGATCAGTTGTATTCCTTATTTGTGTGTTCTGTTTAGTCTACGGATGCTCATGAGCTGGTTCTTTTGCTCTGTATTTACTATTCGAATGGACCATGTTGTCGTCGGATAAGACCACCCATTGTTGAGATGACGATGTAAAATCTAGACTGGGCAGGCCGTACAAGGTCCAGATTTAGAAACGTAGGCGATAATTAATTGTTTTCTGCTGTGGACATTTCCAACAGGCGACCGAGCCCATGATGTAAGTACATTTCGTAGTTGGTACAGCCTGTTGACGCATAAATAAATGTACTTTGAAGCAATGAGTAGTGTTTCGTTGGCTGGTACAGTTAAAGATTTGAGGAAATTTGGTGTGTAATGCCTTTTCTCTTCAGTGATTGGAGAATGAGAGTCATACGACTGTCATTTCTGATACATGCCAACTAAGCGTGAGCTGGCCAGTATCTCGTGACAGTGAGCGAATATTTGATTGCATTGTAAGGGAGAGTACAGGTCTACATCCCAGCGTCCACAAGCTTAGAACCGAATCGCGGCAATATGGACATCCCAGCAACTAAGTTTGAGAACGCGGTGACACTTCCGGTAGATCGAGACTTGAAGGTTTGTTAATTACAACTCCCTTCGAAGTTCCAGGTCAGAGATTTCGTAGTTTCTGGATGACCGTGTTAAAGGCAAATTGAATGATCCAAAATCAGACAATGCCAGTTCATCGTTCAAGGGCAAACAAAGGTTAAAAGCAACCAAACGAGAGCACTGCACAGAATTGACACAAAGCCCAACAATGTGTTGAAAAAGCGTACAAACGATATCTAAGTGAAAGTGGAAAGTTTTAATAGCAGACAGTATTAAAAACGGACTGCAACCGAACCGGATTGCTTATGCACACACATACACAGGTATGTATGTTTGGAGATAACCAACTATTTTTAGTAGTTAGGTTCTTTCTCCTCTTTCCTTTCTTTTTTTATTCAGGTTTTTTTACTTCATGATTTTGTGACAGTTAAGCATAACTGAGAATCACTGGTGTATTGCTGTCTATGATGGTGATAGTGTCTTTGTGTATGTGGTTGTGGCTATATTCTCTCTCTCTCTCTCTCTTCCAGAAGTCCTAACACCTATAGGGAGTCAAGTAGCGAAAACAGTTGTAGAGTACGAAAGGAACTGCTCTTCTTCATATTCGAAGACATCGTTTATCGGGTTAGAAACAGCTTGATCACTAACTAGTGTCGTACAGAATGTAATGTTTCTGTATCGTGTAGATGTCATGCTTCTATGTACTTTTCATTCGTATTCACGGATAACCAAAAACGGGGTCACCCTATTTTAAAGTCATCATTTTGGCGTTTCCGTTTTGTTTGCCCCATGTTTTGTTTGTTTTCCGGTTCAAACGGTACTTTTCGTCTCCACGATAACGACGTCGTTCACGTATCTGTGTTTTATCGCTCAGCTATCGCTATCAGACTTATCTTCGGCCTCTGTTTGATACTTGTCCCGTTTATTTTTCTCCCACAGCTTCATCAAAACCTCAGAATTTCTGGGCAAGGCTAAAGACAAAACTTTGACTGTTGCACAGGAGACCAGAGAAAAAGTGGGCTCCACGATCTCTGCGATCAAGTAGGCCCCGAAACTGTCCCTGTTATCAGTAACCTTACTATTCAGAAACTCGAGTACGGTGAAGACCTTGAGTGAAAGTGTGGGCTCTACTTATGAAACTGTGAAAGTGAGTTAAAAGTCTTTCTCGTTATGGTTTTCTAGTTGTGGCTGTGTAGTGCGTCTGCTAGGCTAGCGGCCGAACTTCGTCCGAAGGCGATCAACCAATCCACTGGTCAATGAAACTTATCACCCACTTACCGTACACATTTTTTCTTAAAATGAAAGACGCATTCTTAAATCGGCTCGCGCCTTATGTTACTTACAGTCGAATCGGTGCTAGACAGCAAACTCTTTGGTGGTCAGTATTTGAGGGTTCACTGGCTTCTGCTTCCTTAGAATTAGTGACTGCGTCAACCTGTAGAATCTTCGCTCTTTGGTACTTTGTATAAGACTGATTTCGCAGTCTATGTTTGTAGTTCCTTCAACTATCCCGATTTTCACTGAACAGCTGGGCTGTGGTATCTAAGCCATTACATCTCAAGTGATGTCTGCCACTGTCCGCGACAACAATAAGCGGGCCGGTCACACTTGTACTCCAGGTATAACCGGGAGAGCAGAAATATGAATGGATTTCTGAAACTTCTTCCTGGTCACCAATTCACAACTCGGTTGTATATGAGAGGTAAACCTCATCTACCTACAACCTTCACCGCTTTGTTTTATTAATCACTAACATTTTACAGTCGAATACACAGTGACAGTGTTTCTATCGCGGTGTCCGATTAGTCGTCATTTCCTCAAAGGTGGATGACGTGAACCCCAACCACACTGGCGAACACGACTTACACTTCTCGACTCATACGCACAGAGTAGGCTTTCACGTGAATAAGCGTTTAGCAGCTTTCACGTGAGTAAGCGTTTAGCAGCTCTCACGGAAGGTCGAATTCGGATGTGATGAATCATATGCTAAATGAATTTGTACAGGCATTAAGCCGCTCACCGAGTTTTGATTTGGGATGCTCATCGAAGTACGCTTTTGCCGCAGACAGTGTGTGCTATGCGAGAACAAAAATCTGGTGACGTGGCAATTTAGTTAGGACACTTTTGATGGTCAAAATTCCCTTCGATTGACCATGTCGCACTCTTTCCCGTAACGCCGTTGTTATCATTGTTCTCACAATCCGCTTTTTGAAGCGCTAATTCTCCAGCCCGCCTTCCTCACTCATTGAATCTCGCCTAGCTGCGCACACCCTCTTCAACCTATCAACCGCACTCTCCCCATCCCTGGAAATACGGCCTTCTTACAGGCCGCCGTGAAACTTTCAACACCTAATTGGTTTACCCGAAGGCCAATTATTTGGACATACATTAGAACGACCCCGTCACATTTCATCGGTTCGTTCATGTCTGTCGGTCGCCTGTGCTCTCAGTTGCGGTGCCTTTGGGCCGTTGACGGCCCATTCCGCCCAGTCATTGTACTCTATCTCACGAACTCACTCAAACCGAGGTTTCGTTCTACACTTTATCATTACTAATTTATATTGATATTACCACGTTTCCAGTGACTTGATTTAGTCCTGACATTTGGTGTCGTTGGTTATAAGTGCGTCGTTCAACGTTTGCCGGATAAACGTGCACACACTGCCAATCTCAGGTGTAAATGAATAATGTTGGCCTCTTACTCAACGAAGAACTGCAACTAGTTTTGACTCAACCGGTTTTAATGGTTACTTTTTCCTGAAAGATGCGGGTTGAATCAATATCGTTCGCTGTTCTTCATATGCTTCAATGTGACTGCTGCAGCCAAATTGGTGGCCTATACAACTTGACGGTTCGTACGACTGAATTTCTTATGCAGTGCGTGCAACACAGCTTAGCATTGCAACCTTCTTATGACTAGCGATTGTTCACTGATTCGTACACGGACCACCTTGGACATTTCTTTCTAGTTTATCTTAACTTGTATCACCACCATCAAAAGCAGTAGTACCTCAACGGTTCTGGCAGATGCTTAACTGCCATACGGATGAAGAAAAAGCATCCTTTAGAATCGATTGA
This sequence comes from Paragonimus westermani, assembly GCA_008508345.1. Lineage (NCBI taxonomy): Eukaryota > Metazoa > Platyhelminthes > Trematoda > Plagiorchiida > Troglotrematidae > Paragonimus > Paragonimus westermani. The sequence goes on from QNGE01000891.1 coordinate 142,722, forward strand.
ATCGAAATCATTTGATAGCAGATCGTGGCTACACCTACATGTCTTTTGGAACAAGAGAGAATATTAAGCCGCGCTATACCATCCAGCGTTCTCTGTCGTACAGCGGTTTGGTTATAGGCTGAAATATTGCAGTCCGCCGGACGCTGGAAGTGGATTGAATGACGGTCATTCGACCGCAGAGACTCTTGCTCAACGTAACGATGTTATAATCACAGAGCTCAGGACCGACTCGTGATGGTTATTGCTTAACGAATAGAATGCTATTGATTTCTTATTCTAGGAGGCTGCAGAAAGTTGATCAAGCATGGTTTTTTGCTTCCTGTTTTCCTTCTGAACGGCCTCTAGTGCATATTGCGACTACGTTATTTGTGTCACAGTCCCGTTGCTCGTATATCAAACCAAAATGCTAGATCCCCTCTGCTCATTAATATTTGCAGACTATCACGTTTGAAAGCCATCGTTCATGTTGTTGCGGTTCACTAACTAGAAGTACCACTGAATAAGTCGTTAATTGTTCTCCTTAGCTGGGTGTAGATCAGATTTTGGCTTACCCAAACGATACATGGAGATGGCTGACGAACAAAACCATATAATTTAGAGATCAACCCTAAGATCACTACCTAAGTGCGTTGGACTTAGTGCGACAAAACTGCTGTACTGTTTCTCCTTACAAATGACTGGACTCGTTTCAAGTCTACAAAAGTTAACCCTGCAACATTTTGCAAGTTTTCCTTTTTCATTGACGACCCCTACACATGAAGTTTGTGTTTTGTAGAAATGTGTTCTGGGCGGACATGTTCTTTTGGCGGTCCTCCTGGGGGCAGTTTCGTTTGTAACTCAAGATGTCTGTATGGTCACAGTTATGGGGCGCCGTCATTTTCTCCTGTTTGACTCGCTCTTGTTACATTTCGATTAGTAAGTAATGTCACCGTTTAATGGAGTTGTTTTTTTTCAAGTCCGGTCATCAAACGAATCACGGTGGTTGATAATCCATATGTAAATGATTACTTCGGTTCTGCAATGTCCTTGCCACCGCGGTCTCATGTGGGTTCAAATCAGTTTTACGTCCAGCAAAGCAAATTTTTCCTGCAACACATTTGAGCAAAGAAGTCAGAAGCACTTTCTGCATAATTTGTCTCTCGAGCACATTGCTGCATCTTGTCGGACACATACTGCCGTCTGTGGGTTTACATAGCAAACTGCAATAGATGTGAAGCGAAACAAGAAAATCAACAACCACACAAACGGTTGGCGGCATCCGATTCGGATTAGCCTGTCACAGTGACCGAAGCCAAAGGACGCATGCGCTTAGCCATCACTGCAATTGGCTTGTGCTGCACCAATTGCAGTTCCACCAACACACCACATATCCAGTGTAAACCCGAAGGAATAAGACTGGGAGGTGTGCCAGTGGGGCCTTT
>QNGE01000891.1:148010-178848 GCA_008508345.1 Paragonimus westermani
CCCAACGAAGCCACAACACACAGTCTCCACGCACAACAAACGCACTCATCTGCTTTTTGTCTGGCTGCTCCCCATCGGCCAATCTGACAAGGTTGAACCAGCAAGGACCGAAGTCCTAGTCAGCATAGCCCTCCGGATCAAAACAGCACGCAAGCCTGACCACCACGCCAAGATAGCAGAAAAGGACAGGACCACACAAACACATGCACACTCACGCACATCAGTTACTACGGCAATGTAATACAAACGAACAATTCTTTCTGTACACAGAGGAAGGACACTGGAAGGACACTTCATTGATTAGTCGATAGCAAAACTAATTATACCTAGAGGATCACATACTCCCCAACTGTATGGCCTGCCCACATTCCATAAGGTGCGACTGAAGCCAATACTCTCCATGTCCAATTAAGCACAACGCAAGTTTGCACAGTGGTTGGCCCAACTTCTACAACCCGTAAGACGACAATCAATGGTTCGGAAAACTGCGAGGGTTAGTTTTGAGCTAATCGACTTACTCGATGGTTTGAACTGCAGCAACAAACATATAGCCAGTTTGGACATCGCATCTTTGTTTACAAATGTTCCTCTGGTGCCGACGGTCAGTATAATTTGTCAGTATATTGATTCACATCAATTGAACATAGAATTACCTACACCTGAGCTAGAACGCCTTCTCCTACTATGCACAGGGAACGTAAAATTCTACTTCCAGAGAACTGGCCATACACAAATCGATGGTGTTGCTATGGGCAGTCCACTTGGTCCGCTACTAGCCGATATTTTCGTGGCCCACCTGGAGCAGAACGCAGACGTTGTTATCAATCAGGCTCACTTCTACCGGCGCTACGTTGGTGACGTATTGACAGATATTGATACCAAGGAGATGGCAACGAGTATGTTCAATTCAGTGAACGAGCTGATTCAGAAAGTTAGCTCCACTATTGAGCACCGGCAGGTTGAAAACCTGGCGTTTTTGGATAATCTCATGAAGCGCCAGAACAAGGGCTGTTTAATGCTGTCCGTCTACCGGAAGCACACTTGGACTGGGCAGTACTTGAACTTTCACAGTTTGGTGCCGTTGCAGTACAAGCGGGGTCTGGTGTGAACTTTGTTCTATCGCGGAAGGAGAATCTGTTCAAGGTAAACAGTGGCCAAGGAGATGTTATTGTTGGGATCCACGTTCAAAGAAAGTGGCTATCCATCAGCATTTGTTGAGAAATTCACGAAACAAGAGCCGGCTGTCACGAGGTGTTCATCATCATCATCATCATCATGGTTGTGTGTGGGCTGAGATACTGCCAGATGTTCAAAAAGCTCCCAAACTAAATGTCTTTCTCCGTTTACCATACAAGGGTGATGACATTACCACTGTGTTGAAAACCCGTCTCACAGCGGATATGAGACGCACGTTCTATGCAGCCCAACTGGTCGTGCTGTCCACCAACACCTGAATCCCAACACCACCCCTACAAACACCGTCACCGATTAACGCCAAATCTCAACTCATCTATGGATTCTCGTGTGAGTGCCGGGCCACTTACATAGGCAGAACTGAGCGACAGTTACGTCATCAGGTCAACGTACTGGTTCCAGTTTAGGTTCGCAAAACGATCATGGATACCACGATGCCGGACTCAAGTCAGAATGTGATAAATCACAAGGAACCAGTGTCATCGATCGCCCACACTTGTTGACTTGTCGACTCCAATTGAACCTGGAGGAAGCGTTTCGGGTATGTTACGCAACGAAAAACCGGAGGTTTCTCCGGTTCGCGGAGGTGACAGCAATCAGCAAATGGAAGCCGCCCCTCTATACAGATAGACTTGTTCGTCTGTATTAGATTGCCGTAGTAACTTATGTGCGTGAGTGTGCATGTGTTTGTGTGGTTGTTGATTTTCTTGTTTAGCTTCACAACACCTATTGGACTTTGCCATGTAAACCTACAGACTGCAGTATGTGCTTGATGAGATGTAACGAAGTGTGCTCGAGAGATACATTGCGCAAAAGACTGTTTCTGAGTTTTTTGTTCAGTGTTACGTCAGTTTACTAGCGTTAGATGTTGGGTTACTTTTAAGCTGTATCCAAGTTCGTGATGACTGTCGTTTATAATTACATATTGTGTTATATTTGTTACATTGAATTGATTGCCCAAGTTATCGCTCACGTTCCTCATATTGCTCTAATCCTGCAGCTTTTGTGCCTTCATCGATACTCGCACTTACCCAGCATTACCTTGCCCGGCCCGCAGACAATCCGGGTTTGTTTCAGTGTTGTCCCATCGTCCGACGCCTTCTGTAGCTCTGTCGCGGTTTTGGTTCTTTTTGTGCATGTGTACTTTTCATGTTTTTGCAAACATCTTGCTTTGTGGACCAGAGCGTACCCTTCCTGAGGTCTATTTCACGCTTCAACAGATAGTTAAGGTGTTCTTTTGGGGCCTGTTCGGGTTTCATTAGGGCTCACTGGACGCAGACAGGTTTTATGTTCACAGTTGAAAGCTAAGAAAAAGCTAGGCTATTCGTTCCCCGTAAGCCTCTCGACCACCACATATCGGTACAATAGTGTTTCAAAGACATCCATACTGTTTGTAGGCCCATTTGAGTTTTCGCAGAGCTGCTGATGGAGGCATCGGTAGACAAGTCCTGTATATTTCGTTTTACAGATGCAGCGTTCTATGCTGCTCTGTGCTCATTGATTTCATAAGTATAAGTGCATACCACCCGTGCGTTGTTGAAACAGTGTATCAGTCGGGTGCTCTAATATCGCCGTCTTCCTTGGTCATAGTCGTATCCGGGCCCACTGGTTTGCAATAGCCACGCACCGTGCTGGTTTACGAACGCATCTGGTCAGTTTCGCATAGCACAGATGCATGGAAACAGACGATTAGGCACCTGGTCGACATGTCTCGTCGTTCACTAAGCTGACCTTTTTATAGACCTTTTTATAGACCAGCAGCGGCATATCGGACTGGTTGGCGATACCTCCGACAAGAGTTGCCACTTTGGCAACTTGCAAGCGTTTAGCATTGATTATTTCGCTTTTAGGCATAACAGAACAGTTATTCGTTCCAAAGCTCCTTGATTGCCACCATCTCCAACTCTTTGTTCATGGTAACTCTTGTCCTGCTGTTCACGCGTGTATTCATACTGGTAAATTGATCCATTACCTGATTGTTAACAATTCCAGATACAAATTTTAGCTGTCCCAAACGTCCGGATGAGAAACAGTCAGGAAATATTAAGCAGGTTTTGTTCATCTCCCACCTATTAGAAACGCTTTCCGAGGTGACTCGCGTGAACCCATACCACTTTTCCGCCTGGCTTTGCTTTTATCACTTTTTATCCTTGAAACGCCGAGCTCCCCTTAACCACTCGAGACGTCTGTCTGTCGGGCTCATCAATTATTGGTGCGAAAGTTACTTATAATCACAAGGTTGTTTATATATATATATATACTTAAATAACAGTGTACCAAATGTTTGGACTTGCCAAAATCCTGATAGCACAGTAGAAATGGTTGTTGTTGACCGCGGAATGAGCAAGTGGAGGCTTGTGGCATGTGATGGTGAGATAGGTTGATGCGAGGCTAATGTTTCACTTGTATTTCCTTTGCTGAGTCAAGCTGTACAAGCCCCGGAGACAAAGTTCCCTCGATGCTACCGTGTACCGCGTAATTCGTGTCTGTCAGTCCAGAGCTCTCATTACGTGAGCACTTGTAAGAGGGCCCGATGGCCTGTTAATTTGACAATGTTCCCAAAGCATGAGTGGGGTAATGTAGGCGTATGGGGGTTGGATGCGAAACCAGATGGTACAGACTCCAGCTGTATCAGACGAGCTGGACCTGCCAGCGATATCGGGCGCCCAATGAATGAAACGGCTGTTTGTTGAGGTCACGTTACCGCTCGGAATGTGCGTTAAAAAAACGAACCGCCTTGAGGTATCAAATACGACGTGTCAACGTGGTTATTGGTTTAGACATGGCCAAAAATGCATGACTTATACGTGTCCGGTCTAGAGGAAATTTACACACTTCATCAGAATCGAGGGATGACATGTTGCCACATGCTAGCATTTTGTTCACTCTGGTCAACGTATGCGGTTTCGCAGTTGCACCTAGTACAAACCACTAGAGGACGGGTTCCCTACAGTCAACTGTAGTCCGTCAATCTTTTGTTTTCAATGTTATTTACGGGTTTACGTATAGTTGCAGTGATGCTTACGTAGGCAAACCAAGTTGACAACTATCAGAACGAGTGGCCGAGCACATTCCGAAGTGGCTGAAACAACTGTTGATACATTGTCGCACACTTGGAGACCGACTGCTCTAAATCGAACGTTATCCATTGTTAGACAGCTCATAATAGCAGATGTTTATCCAAACTTATCAGCCGACGTTGTATGCACAAAAGTGGCTCAGGTAACCTATCGGATTGCTTTGGTCTTGATTACATAGTACTTGACGTGCTTATGTGCCCGCTTAGTCACTGTTTGTCCTTATTGGTGTGGCGTATATAAACTGCATGTCTTTCGTTTCCAACTGATGAGAGTAAACGAAATGTTAACATCACATGTTTTGTTCGCTCTGAAGCATGTTTGAATGATGTATTGTGGTTTTTCACCTTCTCTTTATAAGTCGCCACTTCACCTACAATACACTGATAACTCTATAACTTATCTCTAGAATGCGCGACTGGTATGAGAATATGTTAGCGGTGCGCAGCATATTTGTCTGATGCTCTCCAGAAGTGGGTTAGTTTCTGACGGTAATACTTTGGAAGTTGTTTGTGTGCACGATATCGTTGTCTGACTATTGGCATATGCGTGTACTCTGAGCTGGCTTCATGTGAAAACATCTCACCACCCCCAAATTTTTGTATTCTTAATTAACATTAATCCGTTGCAATGAAACTACGCAGTCCTCGCCACTTGGACCACGTACCCCGTTCGTCGACGAAGCGTCGCCGTACGTTGTGCGCTGTGGTTGCTAGTGCTTTTAGTAAATCGATAGTTGGCCAGATGATGACGTGGTGACAGACTTTACACGCCTTAACCGTCCACCTGCGCACTCTTGGTATATGCGGCTCGAAAACATTCTTGAACGTGTTAGTGTACCGCGGGCACTAGCGAGATTTTATCCGCGCGGTGGTTGAGTATTTCCTCGGCAATTTTCGGTGCTTTCCTTTCTTTGCACTCCTCTGTAATTTTTTTCCGTTCATTACTCTGTTACTTCGGGGACTTCTGTCAGGACCAATACCACCCCGAGTCACAGTAGTCACGGGTAGGGCTTACAGAATGATGATAGACTTCAGCACCCAATCAGTACGCTCACGGATTCAGATTCATTAAGAATATGGGACCTCCTAAGATGAGCTCTTAAGTGATAAGGCTCCTGTTGTATTCACTCTGGAGGAAAGCCGCGGGCGTATTTCGTCATTCCTATAACCTGAGGCTTGGTTTCCTTGCCGCATGCGTAGTTGACCTTTCTCTGCTGTTATCGTTCAGTAGGCCTATCTGATAAAGCTTTCTTGTTCATTGTTTTAACCATTTAATTGCCTTTCCCTATCGGTTTCCTTGCACTAACTTTGATAGGATCAAGGTAACTTGAACGGAGTTTTTGTGCACTTCAGACCTGGTTTGTGAGTTCTGACGCGGTGGTCATAATTCTTGTGAACACATTTACCCAGACAGCATCTCGGGGTGTGAAAAGTACTGTCTTTCCTACCCTACTGTACACTAGTCATCACAGTTGTTCCATTCTTACGAGCATATTATGTTTATATGGTATCCGTGGAATTTGACTTGAATCGAAAAGCTCTGTTTCACTTGCAGCAATTTTGATGTTGGTTCCATTGCTATATACTGTACGCTTTTGTGAACTTTTGGTGTGTATGCGACTAGGATAACACGTAGCCACAACGGATGTCCATGAAAAAAACCTTCGATCTCAAGATTCTTATTCATCCCTGGGTCACCGTGGGGTATTTACAGCACGTTTATTGAACGAATGCTACACCTTCGTAGGTAATATCACGTCATTCGCGTGTACGGTTGCTTTTGCGACGTCCATGAAGGTCGAAAGCACGTAGTGCATTCCGCTTTGCCCTGTGATTCGAGCCGGTTGCATTCCTGTGGAATATGCATGTGGACTCTGTATTCGACCATGGTTGTCTTCGTCAATTAGTGACTATCAAATTGGTTGACTGTGTGGAACAAGCGACGGACTGTCTGCGCGTTTATGGGATATATGCAGTTTCATGACTGATGACAATGAAAATGCAAACCTTCCGCTAGTTGGGTCATTTATTCCTTATGCCGACGGGCGCTTACCGCACCGCGCATCCCATGTAGCTGCTCGTGGTTAGAAGAACCCGCAAGCCGGCCAGATGGCGGCCTGGTCACAAGCCATGAGCAATGATGGTAGGTGTCCTCTACCTGGTTGGTGATTTTCGCGACCGTCTATGCCGCGGGCTGGAAACACGGGCGTGGCACCGTATCACATGCAGTGGGAGGTGATGGTTGACCGTTCGTTTTCACGGTCCTTCATTGTTTTTTGCTCCCCTTTTTTTGGAAGTCAGTGACAGCCTGACCAAGCTGAAAGTGGTTATTATGATGAAAATTGGGCTCTGGTGGTTTGCTTAGGAGCGACATACTTGATCAGAGATTCCAACCCAAGTGCTTCCTTCGTATACTGACAGCTCGTCACTGAGTTGTAGAGGAAGTACCTTAGCTTCGATTATTTCGCCTCGCTTTTATTGTTTTTGAAGGTGAGGTTCATACCTTCCCTCGGATCAGCAGTTGTGTCGGCAACATAGGTTCCCATCACCGGCACTGTATTGTTAAGGTGGTTGCATTCTAAAAGTCTTGATTTGTGGGATCAGTTCCACGGGGAATCGTTCCGGAGTTTGTGATGAATGTGTGATATCATTACGGAAGAGAAATTTGACTGCTGCCGCCAAACACCGCAGCGTGAGCTAGTGGGCCCGTCATCCAAATCTTACTGTTGGTGTGATGGGTAAGAAGTTGTTTGTTACCTTGAAAACATCATGGCTGCTTTGATTTGTTACTGACTACTTGCCTCGCCTTCTTCGTACTGGTCATTACATCGCATTGTGTTGGGGCTGTGATTCTTGCTCCGTTTAATCATGAAAAGATTGTCAATGTTGGCATGAAACCATTTTTCAAGAGAAAACGTCTCAAGTTGCGAGTTTTTTTTGCGTTGATCGTATCTGTTGTCGTAAGGATCAAAAAGCTGTTACACTTTCTGTATGACACTAACATCAATTCGTGGTTGACATCAGACTCTTTTCACGAAGGGAACGAAGCTTGAAAACGCATGCTTTCTGTTGCCGGTGCCAGTCACTATCTCGGAGGAAGTCAAAACTCAACTGAATAATCAGGGTTCTAACCATTTCACTGATCGCTGGCCCGGTAATGAGAATTGAGCCTGCGAAACCTGCCGTCGCACCGCTGCTTCAGTTACCTCCAATGTTCCAAGCTGCGTTTTCTACATTGCGATCAGCAGCCACAGCAGGGTGATAGATATAGCCCGTGGGCATTCACTGGATATGGGAGTTACTTCAGATTAGGAGCGTCAAATTGGCAGCGCTCAACAATTTGCATACTTCTTGAAGATGCTTGGATGCTTTCTAAAGCTTGTCGTTATGCTCTTCCGTCGTGTATAACAATCATCAGAGCCACGAAGCGGGTTTTATTTAAAACAACAGTGTGTATTTCGAGACCATCAGGTATGCTTGTGGAATGTCGTTCACCGAATCCTATCGGGCCAGTTCCTTCCATTTGCGCTGAAACGCTGTAAATATGTCAATCTCAGTGATGATTGCGCCATCACATTTGCGCATGGTGGAAGAGATTAATTTCCTTATTTGTTGACATCCTTGCTGTGATTGGTATCTTAGTGCTGTTGTGTGTTGAAAGCCAACGATATCACATTTATCAACCACATTAATATCTTCCTAAAACTGCCCATTTGATCCTCTCAGTGATTCCACTTTAAATAACTGGGTATCCCTTCTCCTTCTGTGGTGATAGACCAATTTCATCTTCTAAATCATTCAAAAAAGGAAGTTACCAGGGTAACGTTTTGCGATTGACTGATGAAAAGCATCTATGTGAGCCGTCGGTAAATACTACTGTTTATAATTGTATTGAAACATCCGAATGGTTGCACTCTCAGAAAGACTTGTTCTTTAGTCGTCGATCATGTAATCTTTATCTTTCCGCCTTTGCTTTAGTCCCAACTATCAATGGCACTCTGGCTTGCTCATATTGATTACGCAACATTTGCTTTCCAGGTGCAGTTTGCATCGGCTTTTGCTGTTTGAAAGTCTGTTTGTATATTGTTCGGTTGACTTCGTCGCCCTCAAATAGTCTGCATGAAGTGTTCACTTGGTAAATGTGGGCGCTGTGTATGGCTGATTATGTACGCGATTGATTTGGGGCACTAGTCAGAGAAAACACAGACCAGAATGAAAATTCGGCTCGTGTCAACGATATACATTAGCGATTGGCTCCGACAAAAGCGGAGCTCAAATCGACTTCTTTTCGAGGAGGCCGACCGAGTAAGCTGTCTGGTTTGAAACATTTCGGTTAAGTATGCAGTGTTCAGTCCATTGAGTATGAAACTGGTTTCGTGCACGAACTCTCCTTTATTTCTCGTAACCTTCATTCAAGCTATCTACACATGGAACGGTTCTCGCGCGCATCTTTTGGTTTAGTATTTTTAACACTGGCAGATAGTGGTTTGTATTACACTAACTTACTGTTGTCCTGAAAGCATTCCAATTGCCGCTTACGTAGTACCCGTTTGTAGTGAATATAGTTTTGTGTTCTTGTGTTTTTTTGCTCAGTCTGCGTTGATTCATTCGACCTACGGTCATCCACCAGATGATTGAAACCTCAACTACTATTTTACTGGACAGTGAGCAATCGCAACTTCTACTTCACTGACGCCAATCTCTCATCGATTGTGATCATTCCAATATCTGTTCTCTTTGAATACATTTGTGAACGTATCAAGCGCACCAAAATTTGTTCGTTTATGCAACAATGTTTGTGACTGCTGATGTGCGCGTTTCTTTATTCGTTGGTGCGTTATTCTTTTTTCCCATCAATTCTGTAATTGCGTTACACGTGCTTGTTTTGTTTATTTACACTCCGTAGGGCTAGACTGACAGACTTATGGAGCTCATTGATTATCTGCCTCTTCTCAATTGCCTTGAAGAATATCCACGTCATAGCACTGTATTGCTGTTAACACCTGTCCATGAGTATCATATGCGTTTTAGAACTCGGAGGACCAGATGACACGACGTCGTTTTTAAGCACTATTCGTCTTTTATCCCTGCACGCAATTCCAGCAGGAGCTCCTCAGAATGTCGGCTACCAAACCGAACAAACCATATGTTTCGAGATTATTTGGAATAGATAACAACAATTGACTAACCTGCTCTGGGACCATAGACGTTAATCACTACCTAAACACGATGCAGAATATGTGAACATGCGTTTAACAAAAGGCAGATAACCACGATAGTCGGAATTCGGCTAAATTTCGGAGGCGTTAGTTTCTTTCTAGTTTTATTCCAGGTCCAAGTAGGTGTCTACGCTTCAGCCGTATCGACCTGAACCGCACTACTTGGCTGAATGTATGGGTGTGACAACGTGTGCTTTTAAATGTGGGGTTGGTGGCCCTGTTTGCGTACAGATGGAGGCACTGAGAATGATTTTCAACGAATCGTTAATCGTGAAGGTAGAAAAAACAACAGCGATGTGGCCTGTCAATTGAGGTTGCGTTGAGTCGTCCTCCTCAGACTGATCTAGAAGACGAATTTAAAGATCAAAGTAATCTTTAAACGTTCATCATCCAAGTAACGTAAGCTTTATCCGTCGTCAAAATTTCATTCATTTTGGATCGTTCGCTCCTTTCTGTGATCCTGAGGTTGTCATTTCTGGTCGGCATTCACGTGACCCTGCTGGATTCCTGTCACTGCTGGTCCTCACTGGTATGGGCGCACGTCGGTCGCCGTGTATAATTCGTACAAATAACTCAAACTGGCCACTCCGATCGATTTGCCTGAAGTCATGTGTAGTAGCACGCTAAACCGATTCGGTTGCACAGTCTGTCCATCTTAGCCAGTGTCCGCGCATCCGAATTCGTGATCCCTTCTGACTAACTGTTGTACTTTACCATGCAAACAGACTAATTGAAGTTTTATCCTCGCAAGTATACTGTTCCAATCGACAGTGCCACTTGTCCAGCGCCTTGACTCAACACTCAATGTTCGTCTGCTCGCGTTCGCAGTCATCCGGGGGTCAATATATCCACCTGCAAGCAACCGCTGAGTCAACAAAATACAACCCAATCACTCTGGTGTGTAATTGAACATCTAGTCTTTAGGCGTTTCGATAGACTACCAGCAATGTCATGATGAGCAATAGGAAAGCCATGTTAACGGAGATCAGAGAGAGTATGAATAATTAAAGGTGGGAGATTGTGCATACGAATGGGACTCAGTCATCAAGGAAAGCGAGCAAGACTGTAAGTTCGCTTCCGACGATTTAGAACAGTTCACTCAGTAACATGCACTCGGCAATTCCAACAACGCTCAGTCAGACGGTTGCGTTGATTAGACTACCTTTCAAGCCCAAAGAACGTCGTAAATCTGCAACACTACTTATTAGTGGTACAGTGTCTGTGCTCAGCAGTGGCGTTGGTGGATTCCAGCGTGAACTGTTTGGGAAATCCTGACGGGGCAGTCGATCCCCTGAATCATTTGGTGGATTCCATATGAGACAGTGGGACAGGTGGGTGGCAGAGTTTAAATATGAAATTCCAGAGCTCCTGGTGTGGCTTTGTAGCTCAGCTGGTAGAGCGCTCGCCGCGTTGAGACATGTTGCGTCTGTCGCTGTTTCGAACCTAGCCGAATCTCTGACTTTTCACAATTGAGTCTCGCCTAAAACCATAAATCTTCCACACTACTTATTAGCAATACAACGTCGGAGAAAGCCATTGAAAGGACTGTACTTCATACGGTACTTTGATAAGATTACCACGAAGGTGGCTCTGTCACCTTGAATGTGAATTAACCGGATACACGAGATATCCACCAGAAGTGTCCAAAATGGATTAACCAAACACGAGTTCGGGAACTAAAGCCAGCCAGCGGGAAATGAGCTCACTTAACCAGTGGAGCACAAATGAGGGTATGATCGTGCCAAACAATACCAAGATCAAAAGTTCTGACAGATGAGCAAGGATAGTTTCAGAAAGAAGGAAGGCAAGCACTTTTGCACAGCTGTAACTCAAAATTCATGGTCGTGAACTGTGCACAGCAGACGTTTTGGATCAACTTTCGACGAGCAAAACAAACGTCACAACGAATTCGTCCTGCATCGCAACATACACAATCCATATATGGTTATCGACGACTTTCACCAAATCCTCGAATGTCTTATCTCAAATCCTCTTCGAATTTGTCCACAACCGCACTTGCGCGCATGAGATCAGTCCAGCGCAACTGAGGTTATCAGCGTGTCGAGCAATTCCATGAGAATGTTCTAATAGAAGTTCTGTGATTATTTTAAGAATAAAGCTCGCAATTTGTAGTTCAGATCGGCTTCATGAAAACGAAACAGACATGCCTCAACGACATTCCGCTTCGCATAAGACCAAATGAAATACGTAGCAACAGAACGTATTGTCTCCACCATAATGTAGGCTGGCGACAGTTTTGAAGTAGCTGTTTGCGTGATTGTTTGATGATCGTTGTGTGTTGATAGCCACGTTTCCTGCCCGTTTATTCCCGTCCCGTTGGTTCGTCTTGTCACGTTGGAATTCCCCATACCGATTACGAGCCTGTCTTGCAGTCCGGTACTACCACTCAAGTTACGCGCCTGACAAACCATTCCACCTGTGAATGTTGATCTTGATGTATTATCAAACCTTGATACGGTTTGCTTGTAGCAACTTGTTTCCGTGCAGTTCTTCCTTACTTTCCCTTGTCGGACCTTTGTTTGTGTGTACCCTGGTTGCATTTTCGCCTGACCACTTCGTCATTACGTGACTGTTGCATTTGGTCATATTTACGCGAACCGTTAATCTCAGAAGTTGTATATTCGGTCGATTCAATATCGACGTTCTTTTTTGTCTTTCACTATTTGGTTTATCATATTGTTTTCAAACCTTAGCACCTCATTATTATGAAACTTGCCAATACGACCGTCTTCCCTTTTGGATCCGAATCGGTTACTCGACGGGCTCAAAATTTACAGACGCGACTATCGTGGATCAAACATATCGATAGACTAAGCGTTGCTCGAACAACCACTAGAGGTCCGGGATCAACAGACAGCGTGTGATTTCTTCCAGCAAATTGATGAATAAACAAGTAGTGTCGAGCGAGTAAAATTTTTAATATTCCTGAATATCCTGGGGTGGCCCAGTAGAGTCTCGAGGAAGTTTCGGATGCGACACCGTACTGCAGTGGGTTCATTGTGTGGAAGACGGAAGTATGAACGTGGACACTTTGAAAATCCGATACCTTGAAGTGTAAAATTCCAAGGTGCCCAGCACTGGGCTGAAATGAGACGACAGTAGACGTATGTCAACCACTGCAGCAGATGTTGTGCAAGGCGAGCCATGAAAATTCCCACAAAGTTATCTGGTTCAACATGTTCATGTAAAGCGTTCCCGGCTTTACAAACGCGCAATGATGGAAAGCGATATCTGCATTCCAGTCTATGTCAAGCCTCTAGGGGATATTCCTACAGTGTCATGCTCTTTTCCCTGTTTAGCATTAATCTCCAAGGACAATCAGAGGACTTCGTTGCCGAAAATTTTAAAATCAGGTCACCACTGAGCCGACAATACTTTAGAGAATACTCCTTCGAAAACTTCAGCCTTTCTTCATGCGGCCCAACTTCCGGACCCCGGACAATCTTAGCGGCTAATTATTGCACAGTCTTAAGAAGGAGCCCGTTCTGTTGCCGATATGATGGTCAGATCGCAGTTCCATTTCTCAGATGCAGTCGAACTAAACTGTTATAAAGGAGCTGAAAGCAGCCGGGTTTGAACTAGCTGAAAAGACGTTTCAGTAACGCCGGGGTGTTGCTAGCTATTTTGCATTTGTTTCAGTGTTCGCGCGGCTTGAGAGATTGCGAAACGGTTGTTCCTAGATCGTTTTCAATAAGAACCGCCTGAAGCGGATATCCGCCGTGGTAATCGGCGGTGTTTAAAGGGCTACGAATGTGAGTAACCCTAAGGTTACCATCATCAAGGTCAAGACAGCTAACGCGAGACCAGTGGGATAGAATTTTGAGGTCTTTCTGCAGGATAAGAGACTCATAGGTAGGGTTGTTAGCTGTCCAAATTTCGGAGTCGTCAACAAAAAGTGTTAACGGGGTTGTGACTAAAGGAAGAAGTCCGCTGGTAAGCATGACAGCAGTAGCGGGCCAATAATTGAACCTTGGGGTACTGTACGGAGGCTGGGCCTGTGGCTGGAGAATGGACCGCTAATGCGCCCCCCTTAAATTCAGCAAGATACGACTCAAGCCACTGAAGTAGGTTGCCACCTGCCCTACAATGGGAAGGTTTGCCATGACCAACTGCTTCGGTCCACTGATAGGTGGTCATCAGTAGGTTCGTGTTACATGAACGGCTCTTGCAAATTTCATACTGTGCACCGGTAAAAAACTCGCGAGAAGTAAGGTGCTTATCAAACGAGTCGTGTATAGGTATTTTCAATTTTTCCAGACGCTCGATAGCAAGGCAGCTGGTCTTTAGTTACATGGACATCTATGCCTACCACCCTTCAAGACGGGTGTGATGCTTGCGAGTTTCCATCTTCTGTGTACTGCTCTCTGGGAGACAGCTTACGTAACTGGTGAGCTAAGTGGACCAACAATCTTTCCGGCTGTTTCACGTAAGGCTGTGAGAGGTATGTCGTCCGGGCTGTTAGAGCTGTCCGTAAGGCACCTGAGTTTAGCCAACATCGCTGTCGAAGAGGCTTCCGCAGTACGAACGGCATCAATTCCAATATCAAGACAAACCTCAGGAACTGATTTTGACTGCGCAAAACCACCGGTGTGAAATTCTGCGTGGATGTCAGAGGATTCCGTATCAAAGCTAGTAAGACCTAATGGACCTGAGATTTTTGGAACTCCAGCCTTGTCCTTGCTATTTGATGCTACAGACAAGAAGTTATTCGGGTCAGCGATGAAATGTTCCGTGAGACGTTGTTGGCATTGAAGACGGTGTAGTGAGATCATTTCGACGTCTCCAAAATTCTAAACTCCCCGCGACGTAAGATTTGTCTTGCCAGTACCACCGCACCTGTTCACATTACCTTATATATGTAAACTTACTACAAACCACTAGCATCAAAGTTAGTGGCCGGCATAATTAGATGTAACCACCTCATATGGGCTCGTCAGTAGTAAAGTTACAACACGAATGCTTATCCTTCACATCGACAAACTGAAACATTTGTGATTGTACTAGACTATGTAGAGTGGACTGAAATTACTTGCTGAGGTTAGGCAACAGAATCCTGCCATTTATCGTTTTACTTTAAATTATGGATTCTAAGTGACCTGAATCAAATACCAGTCTTGTTTTAGAATTATCGGAACCACGGATAAAGACCCCAGGATTTGGCTATGAGCGATAACAATTTCGAAAATGCCAGTGAGAACCAGCGTTTTCCATTGTACCTAATGTAAGTTTGCTTGCATGCTCGTTACAGAGTGTGTCGATCGAGAACAGATGCCACGCAATCCAAGAGTTCGGTGTGTTGGACACACTGAAGTGTGCGCGCTGTTGAAAGATCTGTTTGTTTGGTGGATTGTTTAATGCAATTATTAATGTAGCCGGATTCATGTTTAAAACAAACAAGATTGTAATCCCAAAAGGGAATTCGGCTTGTACAATCCGATGGATTTACTTCGCTTTAACCTATCCGTTCTATCCTGGTAGTAGTTATCGCTGACTGTTGTTCGGCAGGTTCGACTCAAACAACCAACTGAGAAAGTCAGCTTGTTTTCATTCTGACCGTGGGCTGATTAACTTCTGTTGGGTTTGCCTATAAAGAAAAGCCGGCAATCTAACAGAATTCCAAATTTTAATCTTCCTACGCTGTAGTAAGATCACCTTCGACGTCCCCAAAATTCTAAACTCCGTGTGTCGTGAGAGTTGCCTTGCTAGTACCACCGCGCCTGTTCACATTACTTTGTGAATGTAAATTTACTACAAACCAAAGTTACTGTCCCGGCATAGGTATCGCAGTTTTGCTCGTAGCTGTATAATGAATCCGCACCATCTCCACTGCTGTAGGTTACATTCACTAGGATAACAATGTTGAGCTATTACCGTTAGGAACGCCGCTTAACCAGTCTAACGCTTGTTTGAATTCTGAAGGTCGACGGGAATTTTCCGTCGACGCACTCTTCCTCTCTGGCGGCTGCTGTGCTCAGAGTGCTCTCACGTCCAGCTCCCTAGCACCCCTTAATTGTTACGTTGAAGTCTGTTGTGAACGGTAAGTATATCAATAAATAAATTTTGTGTGCAGATTCACCGCTTTCTCCTTGCAAATTCCGATTCACGGTAGCATAAGGTTGGGGAAACTCTGGGCGTACGAATTCAGGATCTAGCACTAAAACGGCCGTGTCGAATTGGCGACGTACACCGACTCTTTTAGACAGCGTATACTTTTTGGTCAACTTCACATCTCGACAATCGATAGCACTCCCAAGCACACCGTTCTTTCAGAATGCGCAGCGATAAATTCGTTGGAGCGTGCTTAGTTTGTTTGTGAAATTCCGTTGCTGAATTTGACTTTATTAGTCCCCGCTGTGTGCAGTAAATGTCCATGACGAATTTCGCACCATAATTGCACAGTATTCACCTTCTTTTCTTTATAACTATGGTTGCTTATCTAGGAAGAATTTTCTTCTTGATATTTTCGATATGCACCAACCTTCACCCGCACCCAATTGTTTTTATGAGCTCAGTTCCCGTCGAATGGTGGCCGTCGTCGGATTCGTGTTTTTGTTACTCCATTTTCAATGCCTCGCTGTTGAGTAATTTGTATGTACGATTAATTCACATTCGATGTGAGATAACGCATTTATGGCGTTTTTAGACTCGGAAGATGGTCCCGTTAACCCCACCGTCTAAATAAGAGCTGTTGGAATTTTTGAGTACGCGTTGCTGAGTAAATTACTCTTAAATCGTCAGGAGCGATTTAACACCGTTTCTTCATAATAATTTCGGGTGTATTGGAGCGTAGCTGACTCGGAGTCTTGTTCCAATTGGTGTGTGATAATGGCGTAGATTCACCACCGGCTGCGGAAAGAACGGACAACGGCAGTAAGCTTCTTGCAGAAGTGATCTACAGACTGAATGGAGGTACGGTGACCTATACATATGTTAACAAGTAGCCATACTGCTTCCGCACGTCCAATTCCATGAAGTTTCTGCGTTTATTGGACGTCGAGTTGACGAGGTGTGTGCAGCAAGTGAACTCGAATAAGACGACTGCGTTATCACTTACTCCGAATTGTGTGATGATTGCAGGGTTGAAAAACACCAATATCGTTTGTAAGTTACTCATGCAGCCCCGACGGTGTATGGCCATCTGACGCTCAAAATTTGAGTCTTCGGGTGGCTCCAGAAATCACCCTTGAAGTAAAACCCCCCACGCAAGTAGTAAGGAGGAGATCTGTTACCGGCAGCAGTAAGTAATCGTTATTCACTGGATGAGAAGCCGAGTTTATGGATATACGACAGTAATAAAGAAGTCACAGTCTGTCATTAGCTGGTCTTATCAGCACATGCGAAGTCACACACAATAGATAAATTGGCGGAATACGGAACAAACAAATTAGCCGATAACAGCTGGAATAACATTGAGACTGTTCGTTCAATCTTGATGCGGTATCTGTAACATGATATTTGGAATGACCTCCTGTCAAATCTGCTATTGTGTCGGAGTTTGGATAAGCGGTGAGTCGAGTAAGGTTTCATCACAGTCCTGTACACTATCGAGTATAACCAGAGATGTGCTCTGTTAGGCACAGTGTTTTGGTTTTGTGGAAATGTCGTGCAGACAATTTTCCACGCTTGCCCATAAGAAAGCGGGACCGTTGAAGTCGCCCATTAATGGAAGTTGAGAACATTTTAGTGTGAGTAAACCTGCCAATCCAGATAATAAAGGTTCGTCTCTTGAACTGTATGAGGACAGACGAACATAATGGACGTCTACCAACCAACACTCGAAACCATTCGGACGAATCGAACACCACACTGTTGCCCGAATCGCGACCAATACTGAACTGTCGAAAAGGAAGGCCTGAATAGAAGATTGGACATGGAAGCCCGACCGCCGTTCTATTTTTCCTGTCCTTCTCGCGTGGAAAATAACCATGCCCTTTAGGGGGGTTCGGAATCCAGCTAGGAAGTGCTGATTCACTACTCTGTTGTTGCAACAATCCGGGGCTTTGGGGAAGGAGAAATTTCGAGAAGCTCTGGCATTTTATTTACTGGGCTTAATGCATATGTGTACCTGCACTTTATAAAGTTAATGGCAAACGAGTGGACGTTCACCGGAGACTGTGTACGAGGTAATTCATCAAAAACGCAACGCTGATGGAGATCGCCGACCAAACAGGCGCTGGTTGCAATGAGTATTTGTAGTTATGAAATCCTCAGTGGGCACCCCCAAGCGACTGGCGCAAGTGTGACGTTTGGCTTTTAATAAATCCCGTCCCACTATAGATCGACCGAGGTGAGAAGAAACAGCGCCAGGGATAAGGCGACGCCGATGGTGAGACCGCTCCAGTAGGCGCGATAGCATCTCATGGAGGTGACAGTAATTTTAAGGGGTCGCGGTCGATATTAGCTCAACTTCGGCTTGGGCCGCGGGATGCAGTGGATACGGTGAACTTGAACATTGGTACGTTCAAGTGCCGTTGACAGAAATCGCCGCTGAATTCCGTCTTGTTCCAGATGATCACCAGGTGAATCGGTGACACCCTTAATGACAACATTGCAATGAAGGTCACTGGCCCTAGCTTCCTCTTTAGCGAACTTTCACCTCCGGCGTTCAGCCCACTGTATATCTAGGTGTGATAATGTCCCAACCTCGTCCGGCAGCTTGTGTGCAGCTGGGAGAACGTGTTTAATTAACGCTGGTAACGAAGGCCTGACCCTTGGTAGCCCAGGCCTGCCGGCATGCGACGAATCCAGATTCTTCAGTAACCTCGTGATAGAGTTTAGGACATATGGATTCATGTCCATTTTAGTTCAAAGATTTCTCCGGATCTCTTGACCATGCTCGTCTCGGAACTTTAAGAAGCTAGTGGGCCATTTCGTAAGGTTTTGAACAATTACAAAATCCTCCCGAGCAGGGGATCTCAACCTTTTGGAAGTGACGGTGTCAACATTTTGTAAACCTCACTAGGCACGCCTAAACACGAGGTGTAGAACTACGTGTCACACATGGCGTGATCCCTCGCGGTGACAAAAGTTACGCGAGGTTAACAGACAAATCTCTTCACCATCACTAATCACTGGATTCTAGTTTAGGCAAATGTCTGTTTTTGCTGAGCTAATAAGAATAAGTTTAGTTGAAACCTTCAAAGTCTTCAAAGTAGGGGAAAGAGTAAATATTGACCAACCTACGCAAAATAATATTCAACCTCACGGGATTCACGCGTTCAAAGCAGAAGCTCAAAGTACCCGGATGAAGTTGGTCTTCTTGCTCAGTGTCTAGCGGGCGTCTCTTGACCTTGAATGCAGTAAGTGAAATCAGGGCGCAACATCGCTGTTGAGGACTTCAGCAGATACCAGAGTCAGAGTAAGATTATTTGCATAATGAACTGCTAAGTCATGCCTTGGAGAGAACTCCAGAAGTGCTGCTGACGAACTTAAGAGTGAAGAACTGATGCCTAGGAAAAGTTCAAGCACGGAGCATGAAGATCTTCTTATGTTCTTCCTGTCCGTCGTCATTCGCCACAATGAACAACTGTTCTGTAAGATCTGTCCCAAAGAAAGATTGAGCGAGGGTTAAATCACCGCAGAGCGGTCGAAATTCAAGTGGACACAAATGAAGAATTTCAAGCTGACTTTCGTGGACGAAACTTCTTACGTTCATGACTTATTTGGTAACCGTGCGCTGGACACGCTAAAAAGCTAATAACCTTCTTCAGGCCAGTATGTATGACCTGATTAAGGCACTTCAACAGCGGCCTCATGCAAACTTCGTGTTTTATTTTGTGTCGTTTGTTTCATCTTTGAGTTGGTAATCGATTTACGTCTCCAATTTCAGCTGTCATGCGCCAATTGTTAAACGAATAAAGCCAATCATACGGGCCTCTTACCCTTCTGTTTCTGACTCAAGAATGATCGGTTGTGCGGTCCAATATGGTTGTTCGCAACAAACCATTCGTCTAGCAACTACTTGATGGAACAGATCCTACGCCCTAAAAGGTTTGACGTCGACCCCAACACAGTTAACGCTTATAAAGAATGGAATTGCTGGTTTTGTACATTCACTGATTGCGTATCTGTTGCAGTCTCCATCCCGACAAACTGACTACGTTGGTCGATTACATCTCGCCATCGGTCTTTGAGTATATCTCCGAATGTGATGGTTATGACGATGCGGTCTCCATACTACGGGACCTATATGGGAAGCCAAAGAACAAAACATTCTCTCATCACTTGTTCGCAACTTTTAGACATGAAGGCGGACAGGTGCTGGTCCAATATGCACAAAGACTGAGGTAGCTTGCGAAAAACTGTAACTCTAAAGTCACTACCATCAAGCAAAATCGAGACAATGTAATCCGAGGCGCTTCCATAGATGGTCCACTGTCTAGCCAGATTCAACAAAGACCGTTGGAAAAAAAGTGTTAAATTTTTAGGCCGCTTTTGATCATGCCAGATCGCTTGAACTGGCAGATAAACAGTCTCAATAATACCAGTCTAGTCCGAATAACACCTATGCGGCTGAAACCGAAGTATCAGAAAACTCGCCCGACCCTAATAGAACACCTGATGTGGCAGCCTTCAGCCCATCGACTGACAAATATTTCTTCCGTGTGTATGACAGACACCCCCGTTCGAAATGCTCTGCTAGAGGTGCGTTATGTAATGAGTGTGGAGAAAAGCGGCACATTTAGAAGGTTCGCCTGATGTCCCGGAACCGACAGCTCTGCTCTTCTATCACGCGACTGTCCATTTCAACTGCCATATCAGCGGCGGCTCCAGAGTGTCTTTCGAATGCTGTGGTCGATCTTGAAATTAAAGCAACTGACTTGCAAGTTTTGATAGATACTGGCAGTGATGAAATTTACGTAGCGTTTTGCGCAATGTTGCAGAATGACTGGGAGGTTCACAAATCTCGTAGCAAGATAACAGTGGCCTCTACCACTCTGTTGAGTGATACGCGAGGTCACGTCCTGGAGTCGATCAGGTACAAAGATGCTGTGTATGAAGGAGTGTAGTTGTCAGTTTAACCACATTTATGTACAGACGCTCTTCTTGGTAACGACCTTCTTAGACTTCATAAAAGTGTTGAGATCCCATTCGACGGGACAAAACCACCATTTTTGCTTTGGTCATTCACCCCAACTCACACCGAACCTATTCGTCTTTTTCAAAACCTTATGCGGAACCCCAAACCGATTGCAACAAAATCCAGAAGGCACAGTCCAATTAACGAAAAGTCTATGCGCGATGAAACTTACCGTTTGTTTGCTGAAGGAGTTATCGAGCATTGGTAGTCGCTAACGGCGCGCACAAGAGAAAAATGGTAGATGATTACACCCAAATAATTAATAGCTATATCCGCTAGGATGCCTATCCTCTCCCAAAATTGACGAGATGATCCAACGCATCGCCATGTACGACATCTACAGCACCCTGGATCTAAAAAGTGCTTATCATCAGATCCCTGTTCGGGAAGAAAATAGCCCTTTACGACTTTTGAGGTATGTGGATGTTTGTATCAGTTTTGTTGGATCCCGTTTGGCGTGACGAATGTCGTCGCTTGCTTTTAACGAACTATTGATAACATTATAGCACGCGAGCGGTTGGAAGACATCTTTGTTTGCGTTGACAATATAACGGCATGTGGAACCAACTCCGTTGACCATGATCCCAATCTTCGAAAGTTCTTAGAGGTGGCCAGAAAATATGGACCGACTTTCAATAAATCAAAGGGCACCATCACCGCCAAACAAATCAGACTTATTGGTTATGAGATATCCAAGAACAGTATTAAACCGGATCCTGATCGCCTGAAACATCTGCGAGAATTAGCCCCTCCCTTTAACTTGAAATCCCAGCAACGAAAAATGGGATTATTTGCTTACTACCCACGGTGCGTATCTCACTTCTTTGATAAAATTCACAAACTTATGCATAATACCACCTTTCCCCTACCTAATCAAGTTAGAGTAACCCTCGAGGCTCTGAAAGACGAAATATGTAAAGGTGCTATTTCTACTATTCAGTACGATACCCCTTGGGTTGTCGAGACCTGAGCCTCTGATGTGGCAATCGCAGCCACTGTGAATCAAAATGGTCGACCGATAGCCTTCTCGCGTAATCTGTCGTCCAGTGAGCGGCACCATTCCACCGTAGAAAAGGAAGCGTACGCTGTCGTGGAATCCATACGTAAATGGAAACACTTTATACTTCGCAACCATTTTAAAATTGTTACTGACCAACGTTCCGTCATCTTCATCTACGGCAATCATCACAAAAGGAAAATTAACAACGATAAAATTGAACTTTGGGAGCTGGAACTACCGCCATTCAAGTTCAGTGTTGTATATCGACCTAGTAAAGATAACTGAGTGGCAGATGCACTCACATAATTGTTGCGGGGTTCTAATGACAAATGTCGACTTGAAGGGACTACAGGAGTCGCCCTGTCATCCCGGCGCTTTTCGTTTGATGCACTTCGTTCTCGCCAGAAACCTCCTTTTATCCGTGGGAGAAGTTCGAGGCAATGTTGCCAAAGGTTCGGTATGCTGTGAAATCAAACCTCATCTGTTTCTCGAAAGATCGAGGCGAGTACATAATAGCCACACAACCATTCGAGAGACTTTTGATTGATTTTAAGGGTCCCCTTCTATCACTAACCCGCAATCGTTTATTAGAAATTATTGATGCATATTCTGGATTTCCCTTTGCTTTTGCATATCTTCATCAGACTATTGAGACCGTCACTGAATGTTTTGTTAAGTGTTCTCTTTGTTTGGTACTCCGACTTACATTCATTCATTCTGATCGTGGATCGTAATTCATGTTAAACGTTCAACAGTTTCTTCATGAAAGGTGAGTCGCGATAAGTAAAACAACACCAAACAATCCCCAGTGTAACGGACAAGTAGAGCTTCTGAATGGAACGCATTGGAAAACTGTGTTGCTCGCCTTAAAATCTCTTAAATTGGCAATCACTCAATAGGAATTTGTCCTTCTCATGGCTTTGCACCCCGTAGGAACACTTCTGTCTACCGCAGCTAATGCCACGCCACATGAAAGATTATTCCTCTATAACCGAAGGTCGACCTCAGGATCAACCCTCCCGATGTGGTTCACTAAACCTGGACCGGTACTGTTCAAGAAGGATATCAGACAGTCTAATTATGATCCACTCGTTGAAGAATTCGGATTACTTCAGTACAGTCTACAGTACGCATTCATCTGCCCCCCTAATGGCATGGAGGGAACAGTTTCTGTTCCCAACCTGGCCCGCAAAGCAGAAGTCATGCTTGAGACCCCTTTTCAAGGATTATTGACACCTTCGATCGAAGAGACTTCATATGTACCCTCTGATTGCGTTCCTATCGTAGAGCAGCATAACAGAATTCCATCAGCTGACTTACATAACAGTAGAACATATAAGTCCCCCAATAACGATCACTCACGTATTCTTGACAAGTTATTCAAACAACAGCAAGTTCATCTACACTGTCTGGGAAACAGGGACGCATGAACCTATCACATATTGCCTCTCACTACCAAATCTTGTTTCACCGATCAGTGTACACCAGTTCAGTTATTCCCCTGTGACCTACCATTTGTTGTCTGCTCGCATTTCTTGGTCGGAGAGAATGTTATAATATTTTGTCACTCGTTCCTCCTTGGGTTGATAACCGATTCACGTTCCTCATTTCAGCTGTCATGCGCCAGTTGTTAGACGAACAAAGCCTATCGTACGGGCCTCCAACTCTTCTGTTTCTGACTCAAGATTGATCGATTGTGCCGTCAAATCTGATTGTTCACAACACCCCGTAAATCGCTTTAAACGATTTCTCGTCCGTAAGGTGGATAGTGCGTTCACTCATCATAAGAGTTGTCGACCACCTTTCACGCCATCTCGTGGTGATACAAAAAGGATACGTTAGACGATAGCCGGAAACAGTTTTTTCTCGGGATCACTTCTTGTAACATCTCCTTTGCTGAGCATACAATTAATCACTAAGACAGTGTCAGAAGCTCAACCAACTGTCACGTATGCGCACTCATTGTCAGCTAACGGGAGAACGTAGCCGTCCGATCAACGCCTAAATGCATCAGGATCAATCTGTAGTTTGCCGGATATAGTGACTTTCCAGATTTTTGAATCGTCGGCGTGTAGAACAGCCTTGTTGGAGATAACGTCTGGAAGGCTGCTGATGCGAATGGGAACAAAGGTGGTCCAAACTCTGACCCTTGAAAAACTCCCGCAGAAATGAAAGACTGAAGTGATGGGTTTGATCCGGTTTCAATCATGAATGTTCCCCTACCAAAACGGAACAGTCTGGCAAACAACCATCGCTCGAATAACACGAGCCTCTAGTCTGTGTCTGAGGAGGCCGTTTGAAACAAGATCACAAACCCCGGGGGAATCAAAGAC
Organism: Paragonimus westermani; assembly: GCA_008508345.1. NCBI lineage: Eukaryota > Metazoa > Platyhelminthes > Trematoda > Plagiorchiida > Troglotrematidae > Paragonimus > Paragonimus westermani. Next base: position 171,937 of record QNGE01000891.1, read on the forward strand.
GATGGCTTCTGAGATAGGGCCGCTGTCTTCAGTCCCCGTCAGCCCATCCATGAGAATAAGTGTTTGTTACGCATGGCCGGTTAGAAAAGAAGACTTGCATGTCAGAAGGAAATGACTTAATAAGTTGTGGTTGAGAATGACAAGCTTTAATAAGCGCTCCATCACCATGCAAGGAATTCTGATGGGGCTGACTATCCGAAAACTAGCCAGGGAATATTTGTCATCCACTTTGTAAATCACGGTAGCCGCAGTTTTTTGCTGTTTACTGTGGAGAACTTCAGTCCGAAGTGTGTTCAAACAGCTTCTGTAAGAGTAATTCCGGAGTTACAGTTGCTTCTTTTAGAAGTCTAGGATGGGACTTGTCAGGACTCACCGCACTGCGCGAATTAGCCCGGAATTGAAGGTCCCAACATCTAGTGCGAAAACCCCAGCGGTACTGAATGGTGACCAAAAGTTTTCGGAGGTAGGTAAGAAGGCTAAATCGCCTTTGCGACGAACTGCGCTGTTCAAAGTAATCGACCACAACTAGGAGCCAGTTGGAATCTACTTGTCGGGAAATGGAATCTTCGTACTTTCTAATTCGTTGTGATCAAACAAGAAGGTTTTGCTCTTGTGGGCTCTGAGGAAGGTATCTCCTTATACGAGTTTGATGCGCCCATGGATTTTCCGTCAACACTTATTTCGAGCAATGTGGAACCCACTTAAGTCCTCTGAGTTTCTCTAAATTTTATGATTCGCGTTTGAGCAGGAACGGCCACTGAGAGGACAACGTATTTTGCGCCGGAAAGGTAAGTTGGGAGAAAAAATGGGTCATTTGTGAGGGACGAGTAAGTCGCCAACTTTCTGAATTGCGCTATGAAATACGCGATGTTTGCGGTCGACAGAACCGAATTCATGAAAGACTGATACCAGGTAGCTTTCCGGGCGACGAGAATCGGCCTCTTTGTAAATTTGAACTGCGAACTTTTCGTTGGTGGCTGTAACCAGAAACGTGAACGGCCAAATGCGAGCACAGACTGATCATTACATCCAAGTGGCGGTTTGATGACAATTTTGTCCACCGGGTGGCTCTCATTAACAACGGTTAAATCCATCAGAGAGGAAATCTGACCATAATAAACTCGCGTAAAAGCAATGAAATGCTATGTCCATGTGTTCTCTTTTATCGATTAGGAGGGCAATAATCCGCTTTCCAAGTCTCAGTGAGTGACGGGCGCCCAGTTTGCCTTGGGTGTATTAGATTAGATTAGATTAGGGGGACGGTGTGAACACAGAAAGTTTTCTAGACTTACTAGAAGACCGCCATAATCGGGAACGCTGCCTGATGGGGGACGACAGATAACCCATACTAGGGGTGGGTCTTGGCCATGTATTGCTAGTCAAAGCCATGGCGCGTCACATTTCTTCGCGGACTGAAGTCCACCGACAACTGGGGCTTTCGGGAGATATTGTTGAAGGATAATCACGTAACCCCACATCCTCCCTCGAGTGGAGCAAAGTCGGTAGACTGAGTACTCGCAGACACATAGTTTGCTGTCACTTGTATGACTTATAAGAAAGGTTTTCGTAAAAGAAAGCACATTTGGCCGAGCGTCGTTGAATCACCGTCTGATTCCCGATAATTAATTTAAAGGGCTCTGGCAGTTTCTCTATATGCACTAAAAAATGCATCCTTGTTTAATTTTGCAGCGGAGAAAAAAGTGGAGAGTGTGCGGAAATGATTGGGGAATATGAGCTTAGATAAGAGAAGTTTGTAGGATAGCATTTGGTCTGTTCTGTTAAGTTGTTTAGGCGGCCATCCTTTGCGGCTGTGGGGGAGGCATCACTACATTGCTTAAGTCAACTCGGGGTTCCTGTGCGTCTGTTGAATCCCGGTATTATCGAGGAAGTTTTCAGGATAACGCTGATGAAAGTTAAACTCTTTCGTCACCTGCAGGCAATATCCGGAAACGGACGACAGGTCTGGTGTTTCAGGGCCACTGATAGAAATATCCCGTGGGGCAGACCAGAGAGGTGCCATCTGAATCACCGAAGTCGACCACAACCGACCCCTCTCGTTCTCGTTACCGAAAAGTACAATTTCCTACACGCTCGGCTTTAGGTCTTCGGGCAGTTAATTCGGGATCCGGTTTTTGAGCGATTCTTATGCACTGTGGTTGCTGTGCCGGCCCTTGCAACGAAGTCCTCGCCATCAACTGCAGGAGGGGGAATATACACTCTTGGTCTCCAACTATAGCTTCCGGTCAGCAGTAATTTGGATATGGTCCCGGCCCACTGCCCGAAATCCACTCCCCCTTCCCAAGAGCAATAGAGAGATACGCTTTTAAGTTGTTGTTGGCGGATTTCGGAACTACCGTTTCCCTCCAAATATTGTTCGGATCGGAGCACTGTGGTCTAATTGGCGTTCAGCATGGTCGCGAGTACAAATTTTTTATATTCTGAGAGAAGATATTGAAACTGATTTCCATGAAGTAGTTGAAGATGTTGTGGAGAAGCGGCTCCATAGAACAGTTCTCCTTCCTGAGAGTTTTCTCCTTCGCTTTTTTCCAACCTCGTCCATGTGTGCAACTGAGAGGGCAACTGCTTCCTTGTTGATTACCACACCAGTGAGTACAAGCGATGCGTATCAATCCAAGGATTGCCGTTCCGAAACAATTTCAGAGAAAACGACTCATACCTATTCAACAGAATAAGAAACAAATTGCTCGCAATCTTATTAATGAAATTAAGACAACGTAAGCATGCTGAGGTACCCACACGCGTACACACCCCTCTTAACACACAGCTGAGAACATAGAAAAATATTGATACGAAAACGCATCGAACAGTTGAGAACAAAATAACACTGAATCGAGTCCAAGCAGATCAGTTAACAAGATTTAATACAGCGTAATTACAGTGGCTGACTTCATTTTGAGCAAGACACAGTTGTCAAAGGCAGGCCCGAGGTCAAAGCGCGTAGTGTCGTGTGAAACTTTTTATCAGCTACCGAGGTACAAAATTAATGCACTTCCGCTGCCACGCCCCATGACTACATAAAACATCGCGTTACAAATCTTCCCTCTCTTCACCCTGATAAGCCAACCGGCAACCTCCCGCTATTGTCGAACATTCTTCTCATTCTATATGCGGGCCACACAGAGACAATCGACATCTGAATGCGGCAGTAACCGTATACTAAGAAAAGCTGATAACCGATCTCCTTTTGCGTTATTTGCTAACAACTGTTGGCATATGGTATCTATTTCACCAGTTTACACAATGTTATTAACGTCACCTAAAACGTTATGCCGGAATATCACACGTTTCATTGTTCGTCATAGCTGTCATAGTCAGTCTTACGTTCTCCCGTTTTTCGCGTGGGTTAGAATTCTATTCTTGGTTTCATTGATATGTGCCACGTGAGCAAACATTCCACCACGCCCGGACACTCAAAATCACGCAATGGTTGAGCATTTCACGAGATCTTCAAAGTTCTTTGGAATTTGAGCAAAGAAGGAAGTCCGCCTGGGAGATCCATCTGTTACCCCGCAAAAGTATATGCGTTCCCATCTTCCCCATCATCACAAAGTTGTCTGCACAGTTTGCCGGAACTAACTACGTGGAATAGTGAGGAAATTCCTTGACAGTACATCCCCTTCATCCCCCAAGCACAACAGTCGGTTTACCGCCATACGAATGTAGTGGAAAAATTGGTTTAAGGCGAGTGTTACGGCAAGTTTCATTAAAATGGTGCAGGTGGAAATCCAAAATCAAATGTATGAAAACTGCGTATTTCACAGAACCTAATATCATCGCAACTAGTTTGTGTTTAAATGGTCTATCACAGGTAAAGCACTCTCCTACGACGACTTAGCATAGCGGTGAACAACGAGGACGTGTTCTGAGGAATATTTAAGGAGATGTGTCAAAACTTTCGGGAGTGCCAGCAATTTCTTTATCAATTGTTCGCAAACGGCAGTAAATGTCAATAAACATGGAGAAACGGATTTGCGCCCGAGTGCCCGTACGGAAGTGTCGTGTATGAATGCGTACATTGTGCACGTCGGACGGTAGACGCCAAACGGTAATATATTAATACAGTTTTCACCACATTACCTTTTGGATTCACCGGTTGCGACTGCAAAGCGTCTTGGGTAGTTCCCATAGTAGTGGTGCATATCGCATTGAGACGGCCAAACTGGAACATTCACACGACTTACAAGTTGGACGGCCTAGCACATATCCCATAAATAGACGTCTGTCAACGGTAAATGAGCGGCATGTGATTGAGACGATGCAGAACTTCAGAAGTACCCGTGAAATGAAATTGTACGTTAAAAGTAAGTTCAGGATTAAGATGCGTCCAGATGACTTACACAATCTACGTAAGAAGCAGGGTAAGGCTGATTCACGGAAGGAGCTTGTTAAATTACGCGATATGCTGAGTGCAGAAGGACAGCACTGCTTGCTATTAGAGGAGGAGTGTTTACGGTTCGCATTCTTCGTTCTGAAAGGTTCATTCCAACTCCGTCCTAAATTTACCAACGTCGCTTTGGCGGACGCCACTCACCAGTTGATTTACGGTGGTTTCATAGCGTGACACACCATGCTAGTAGATGTAACTGGCGTAGGTGTTACGTTCTTTTGCGCACTGGTGCCGAATGAAACGACGGTCAGTTACCGGATAGTTTTACAATGTATGCTGAAAATGTTACTCTAAACTTCAGCAGTGCAAACCTTCGTCGTTGACTGCTCGCCTGCACAGTGGCGAACAATTCGCATTTTTCCGTTTTCACTTAATGAATGATGTATCCCTGCTTAGACACGTATCAAAGGAACCGCGTACACCAGCGGACACGTAGCATGATATACGCAGGGAACGTTTCACATTTTAACAGGTCACTGCAAACTATCAAGTCTGTAAGCTGGTAAGCTTTCGAGTACGTGTGTAAGACATGGCTCGTCTGTAAATCGGGATGGGCCACACTTGCTAGAAGCGACCGTTCTCTTTGGCAAATATACAGCCAACCGGGTGAAGAACGAGAATAGGCATTTCGGGAGTGTTGTGTTTGAGCGTTCAACAGCATATGCTTTAATGAAGCATTGTTAAACATTCAATAAGTACGTCTTCCGATCGTCTGCGCACTGCTGGCGTAGAACGACTGATGTTGGTTGAACCACTAGCGGGGTATGAAAACCTCTTGCACTTCTGAATCCTTTATCAAAATTTTCAAAATGTACTTTTCCCAAGCATTTCGAAGATATTCAAATTATAAATGATCCTTTAGAAACAGCGCGTGTTGGACGAATCATTACAGGTGGCTTAAAGCAATTCAAAACGAAGATGAGGGACAATATCGTGAGAAAGATGGCCTTGAAGCCGGTAAACAACGACTTTTGCCAGATATGCTACCTGAAGGAAGATCCCGTGTACTTAGACGAGGACAACATCAACTGGGTCCGGTGCTCTTGTTGGTATCATCACTTGTGTGCTGACTACCACCAATCCGACGTCGACTTCACCTGCCTAGACCGTGAGACGATTAAGCAGCCTACGTGGACCACGGGAACGGCCCCACTGTCCTTCTCGGAACAAACTGAAATGACCTCACAGCTCACTCGAGGGCCATTAACAACTTGATTTTGATTCTGAGCCCTGCTCACTTACTGTTAACGTGCGTACGATTGTTCACTGAGGGCAGACAATGAAGGTCACCGAGTATTATTTCATTGACAGCCTCCTGGGTCCTTAGCTGAATGGCAATACGATATTCCGTGGATAGACGATGAAAGACACCGAGTCTTATTTCAGTGACATCTTCCTGGGTCCTCAACCGATTAGACATGCGGTTTCCCGTGGAAGGGCAAGGAGAGCCAATGGGCCTCATTTCAGTGGCAACCTACATATGTACACTTATATATGTGCACATATACGTATATGGATATACATATGTGTATAACCCGTGATACATGTATACATATATGTAGGCATATGTATATTTGTGTACATACACATATATGCATGAGTATGCGCATGGTTATATGTATACATATTCATAAATATATAAATATGTATGTATATGTATATATATATACACGTATAATATTATAAACGTTCGTACAGATATATATATATTTATCCATATATGTGTGCAAATAAGAATGCACGATTATGTGTACATATATATACATGTGTGTCTACAAGTCCGCAAATGCATACATGCATATATATATATATATGTAACACTTCACACTTATATATACATATTCAAACATGCACATATATATATATGTATATATTTGCGCACTTACCTATATACATATGCATAAAGGTATGTATAAGTATGTATGCTTATATATATATGTGTCAATGTATATATTGAGAATAAAGACATAAAGGCGAACATATGTTTTCGATAATTCATCTTCAGGCCGGTACAATTATATAAGGGGTTAGTAGAGTTAGATCGAGATATCACTGACTGCATTGATCGCAACGAATACCCGAAGCCATTTTGGCAGGCCCTACGCAGGAACCGTGTCGAAATAAGAAGCATAGCACTGAAACGCTACAGCCTGAATCAACTGGATACCCATCGCGCGGGAATTGTCGAATTTGAGCAAAATATAGCGCAGCGGCAATCAACAGTGGAAAATCTCACAGATCAGGAACGGGAGTTGTTCACAGCTTTCGTGAAACAAGTGGTTGCCAGACGGACTCAGAAGAAACGAGCTTCACTATCGCGCAGTCTCTGCATTTCCAGGCCTCAGGCAGAATTTCCACCTCAACCAGAAAGGTACGTACACAACTTTTCCAATTTACCTCTTGATCGTATCACAATCGAGGCGCTCTCACTCGGTTCCAAGTTTTGCTGCCCACAACGTAAGAAAGAGCGTCTAGAACTAGAGGTGCAATTCGAGAATCTTTTC
>QNGE01000891.1:181549-211852 GCA_008508345.1 Paragonimus westermani
TTCGCCGACGGTGTACTATGAGTACGTTGGTGACCTATTAACCACAAACGGCCATTGCATTCGTGGCCGCACACATCGCAACGCCATATAGACACGTCACGGCGGCCTATGGCACCGATGGTTCCCTCGCGAAGCGCTAGCTTCCGCCCGCGGCCGCGCAATGATTGCACGTTGAACGCTTGAACGCCCGCCCGTACCGTATTCCTCCAGGCCGTCCGGTTCAACGCCAAATCTTCCCAACATCTAAAATCAATGTCACAACGTGAAAGGCTCACCTGTACAACATCCCGGTACCTCCGCCTCTGGCCACCGGGATTTCGCTTACCTGACTTCACTCGTCCGTACAGTAACTGCTTCAGGATACGGTCATCGCACATCCGACGGGCGTGACTGAGCCAACGCAACTGATTCAGAAACAACATTACTTCCATCCCACATGTCCGCTCGCCGCAGTATCTCAGTGTTCGGAATCATGTCCGACCACCGAAAACCCGAGATGCGCCTCAGACACTGAACATGGAAGCGGCTCAAATAGCTCACGTTCCGCTGATACAGTGTCCACGTCTCACTGCCGTACAGCAGGATAGACAGCGCCATTTAGCGGTAGACACACAACTTCGTGGCCATCTTCAGGCTGTGATTCTTCCAGACACGCCTTTCAAGACGTCCGAAAGCAGCGCTAGCTTTTGCCACACGCGCTCTCAACTTGCGGTCCATGGACAGATCAATCGACAAGTTGCTACCCAAGTAGCAGAAATCCCTGCAGCCATTCACAGTGTCTCCAGCGATGCGAATTTTGGGCGGAGGTACGCAGGCAGCACCTCCACCAGGCGTAGTCTGAAAGAACGAAAACGTCTTACCTGTGTTGATGTCCAACCCGAACTTCGATGCTGCCGAAGCGAACGCTGTAGATAGACGTTGCAATTCATCTACGTTGCATGCTAGCAATGCGCTGTCATCTGCGAACAGAAACATCCGCATCCTTGAGGTCTGTAGCCGAGTTGGGGCGACGAAACGTCGGATATTCAACAGACCCCCGTCCGTCCGGTACTCCACCTCGACGCCATCCTCTCCAGAGTTCTGAAAAGCAGCTGTTACCATCGCAGTCAAATATAAGCTAAATAGGGCTGTGGCTAGAACACAACCCTGCCTCACGTCAGTGAAGATGTCGAGTTCATCAGAGGTCGATCCACACGATTGCACCTTCGCCTTCATGCCCGCATGCAACAATCTAACCATATTGACGAACTTACCTGGACATCCAAACTTACCAAGCACCGTCCACAGCGCCTCGCGGTTCACGGAATCGAACGCCTTGGTGAAGTCCACGAACAGGGCATACAAGGGCTGATTCCGTTCTCGGCACTTCTCCTGAAGCTGTCGAGCAGCAAACACCAGGTCGATTGTACTCCGACTCGACCGAAATCCACACTGCTCCTCGGGAACATTCATCTCCAGAACGGACGCATTCAGTCGGTTCAAGAGGATTCTGGCAAGCACCTTGCCTGCACAGCTCAAGAGGCTGATACCTCGGTAGCTGTCGGTGCATTGCTTGCTACCCTTCCCTTTGAACAAGGGTACGATGAGGGCATCCTTGAAGTCTTGCGGCATCACCTCGTGCTCCCAGATGGAGTGAACCAGTTGGAGCAGAGCGCGTTCCAACGCCGGACCGCCATTCTTCAGGATCTCACCTGGCAGCCCATCCTCGCCTGCAGCCTTCCCGTTGCGCAGTTGACCAATCGCCCTCTGCAACTCCAGCAAGTCGGGGGCGAGAGCAAGCGAAGATTTGACGTCCTGTTGCGGCAGACTGTTAACAGTCGCCCAATCAATTGTAGTAGGGCGGTTTAACAGGCTGCCGAAGTGTTTGCGCCATATTCCCATGATGTCTTCCGGCTGGCTGCAAGAACAACCGGTGTCCACGTCTACCAGTGCTTTAGTAGACTGGATAGACGGACCGAAGATCGCCTTAAGCGAATCGTAAAACTCCTTGTGTTGCCGACGATCTGCGAAGCCCTGCATGCGCTCGCCCTGTTTCCTCCACCAGTTGTCCTTAATTCCGCGAACACGCTCAGCCAGTTGACGGCGGATATTCCGGAACCTAGTCTTCTTCGCTCCATTGCCAGGGTCCATTGTGCATGTGGCGAACGCGGCATTCTTCTCTCGTACCAAGTTGGAGATAGCCACGTTGTTGTCATCGAACCAATCCGGGCGTTTCTTGCGCTCCACACCAATTGTCCCGGTGGCTGCTGCCGTAATCTGTTCTTTCAAATGTTGCCACATACCCTCAGGGGTAGTGGATACAGGAACGTTTTGCAGACGAGCGACGACTGCACGTTGAAAGGCAGTCTTCGTCTTCCAGTTCTTCAGCCGTCTGATATCCAGCTTCTGTGGTTGTCCGGAAGATCTACAACAAACGGACTTGCGTACATGGATAAACAGTTTGGTCCTGACCAGCCTATGATCTGTGTTACATTCAGCGCCGCGCATCACCCGCGTGTTGCGCACTTCACGAATGTCACGCTGCCGCAAATCACGTAGTCAAGCAGATGGTGGTAACCGCTTCGTGGATGGGTCCACGTCGTGATGTCGCTCGCGTCCAGCTGGAATCGGGTGTTCGTGATAACCAGCTCGTGAGTAGCACACAGGTGCAGCAGACGATCACCGTTCGCGTTGACTGAACCAATGCCGTAGAGTCCGAGGACTCCCGGCCAAGCTACAGAGTCGCGCCCAACTCTAGCGTTCAAGTCACCCAAAACAAACAGTCGGTCATTCACTGGCGCAGACCGGATTGTGGTGTACAGCTGATCATAGAACTGGTCCTTTGTATCACCCGTGTGACACATAGTTGGACCATAAACACTAACAAATGTAGCACACTTACCTCGACCGAGTCGCAGGCGCATCAACAGCATTCGATGGCTGATGCCGTGCGGTTCACCTATCATCAAAGCATTGATGCGATCAGCGACTGCAAAACAGACACCATGCTCCCGAACACCGTGTGTCGGGTAGCCTATCCAGTAAAAAGTATACCCGGCGCATGCTTCTCGCAACTTACCTTGGTCTGCAAGCCTTGTCTCACTCAAGGCTGCTATGTTGACTCCATATCGACGCAGTTCCATAGCGATCAGGGCCGTGCGTCGTTCCGGTCGTCCTCTGACGCTGCATCGATCCTGCAGCGTGCGCACGTTCCAAGTTCCAATGGTAAGCGTCCTGCCTCCTCGGGCCTGTCTCAGGTTGGTCCTCGCGGCACTGGTACCTGAGTGGGCATTATCTCCAGGGGGGTTCCTGTTCGAGGGAAGGTATGGGGGTGAGTGTTTGGCAGTAGCATATTTTCGCCTATCCACCCTGCCATGTGCAGCAGATAGGGCGACCCGGTTTATCTTGCGCGACGGCCGATGTAGTATGGTATTTCGATTATTCTGTAACATCATTGTTTGTATGGGCTTTGGATACGGCCAGGACGCCCAGACCTGTGCAGGAGAGCGCTTAGGGCTCTCAACCAAAGCCTTTGGCTAAAAATCATAAACCGCAAGGCGGCAGATGACTCACACACACATGCAGCCATGACAACATCAGCCACCAAAGAGAGGATCGACAACCATATTAAACCAGTAACACTGCACACACAGTCCCAACAGACAGACATAGAGTCAATTCAGGCAGCAACGAGCACCACGCCCAAAGAAGCGACAGCGCATTATCAACACGCATAACAAACGCACGCATCTGATTTTTGTCTGGCTGCTCCCCCTTGGCCAATCTGACAAGGTTGAACCTGAAGGAATCGAAGTCCCAGTCAGCACAGCCCTCCGTATCGAAACAGCACGCAAGCCTGACCATCACGCCAAGGTAGCAGAATAGGTCAGGACCAATACACACATATATACATGCACATCGATATATATAAATAGGCTGAAAAAGTATGAATATATATATATACATACAGAAGTATAACATATTACATATCAGACGTATAGAATATATATCACACAATATGTGCATAATATATGTAATATCACACACGTATACATATTGATGTATATATACAAAATATGTACACGCAGAAAAACCTCCAACACATATGCATGTGTACAAACATGAACTTATGTGACTTCACGTATGTAAGGCTATTTTATGCGCATACATTTATGTATATCTGTACACAGAAATTAAAATTCTGAACGCAAATCCACAGTGTTTCATGTTTTGCTCCTGTACGTTTGTATTTTTATTTTCGCTTCGGCAACATTCAAATGCAAAACAACGTGCATACCTTCATCCGCATCCAAGACAGCGAGTTGCCCCGATAAGAGAATTGCTCCTCAGAGGCATCCGGTACATTTCTATGTCCTTCAAGTGTTTTTATAGGTACGAAGTGAAAACCGCTCCCACCTTCTTCGCATTGACCGACACAACTACTCAAAATACGCGCTCGACAAACCACTTCTCCGAAGGACGTTTATCTCGATATAATACCTAGTGTGGGTATCGTTTTCCCATAAAAACTAGTTCCCGTATGGTTTTTTCTTCTCCAGTTTCCATTGCTGGATATTTTGCCATATGTATCCTGGGTTTACTTGCTCTTGACCACTCCGTTACTATGTGAAAGTTGTATTCAACCATATGCACGTCAACCAATAGTCTCGGGGCTTGCATATTTAGTTGATTCGATATCGAGGTTTGCCGTTATTTTCTTCTACTTAGTGTGTAGTAAATTTCTCGTGCCTCAGCATCTCATGAATCAGAAACTGGCTTATGCGAGAGTGTTTCCTCTGATTCCGAGTGGGTTGCTCGCTGGGTTCGGAAGTGAATACTCGACACACAACAGACGCGGTTATCCTCGATTAAGCCTATTGACAGATATTGCGAACATGTTAAGCGTAGTTCGAAGAACCGCTGGGCATCCCCAGTTAACACTTGTTATTTAAACGACTGTAGTACGGAATGCTTGTACAACGGAAATATACTTTCCGCCAGGTATTCTAAAACCTTGCCAGTGAACTGTGGTCTGTTGTCTGAAACGAAGATATCAGGCGTGTCTTAGCTGGCAAGTTGGGCTCGAAGTTTGGTAGCAACTGCCGTTACAGTAGTAAAACTCAGCCATTCCAACTCGCAGAAGTCGCGGAAATTTTTGTGTGTGATCAAGCATTGCTTATTCTTGAGTGCGGAAACGTCCGCAGATGATACAATTCAGGATCTTTGACGGATTGAATACATCAGCTAATAGTCCGACGAGTGTAACATTCTTTCAGTTCATTATTGTGCTCGTAATCTGAGGCCGCTGTAAATGCCCATTTACTATCCGGGTGCAACCGTCCACTTCCATGTGTGCCAGGTAAACACGTTCCAACACCTATTGCTGAAAAGTTCACGAAATTACAATTCTTTTTCATGATATTGAGCCGCCTTTCTGGGTACGTTAATCAAGTTCACCGAGAGGGCTGCTAGTACATCCGATAACTTTTTCTTATCATGCAACCGTCCGTTGAAGTAGGGCAACCGCGCATTTGCTTTTTTCCGTTTTGTGATCAGGGCGGCCTCTGTTACGTTGAAATCGATGGTCGCATAAATGTTGAACGATAACCATTCGAGGAAGGAATCATTCCCGCGAGATTTAGACAATGTGACAGCCATGTGCCTCCGAGTCCTCGGCAAACAGAAAAGTTCTGTCTCACACTGAGGTAACCAATAGGGAAAAATCGAAGCAGGAAATTAAACAACACCAAGTAATGTCAATTTGCTGGGAAACAGCAGTCTTTTATAGAGGAACAGTAATTATGACTGGTACCAATTGAAAGGTGTCCTTTTGTTTTGGTTGACCAGTATGCTACTGTGTTATTCCACGACTCCGCAAATAGCAACTCGGTTGTTTGAAGCAGACACGCACTTAACAGCAGTTATTGTTAGTTGGCGCCAGTTTGGCCATAATTCCGCCTTTAGCGGCTTGTGCGTGAGCGCGGACTGGCTAAACTTTCTCTAGTCAAGAGGCCGCTCCAGTCCAATTCCATTACAAATTCAACGTCATATTCATACATTTTGCTCATCACTCTCTGCGACTTCCTCGACGCGACAAATAACTGTTTCCTTGCTAATGAGACTAACGGTATAAACTGTTGGTCTCCGACCAAAAATTTAAGTGTCGAACCGTTCCCGGTCGAATATCACTGCCGGTATTTTCTTCTCAATTGCACCTGGTACGTCTGGTGCGCTTGATCAACATGCGGATGGGACGCGTCACGTCGGATGAGTTGGGAAGGAACCGACTTATGTAATTGATCATATCATTCCGTCGCAATAATGCTGTCAAATTCAAAACCTCATATGCCGAAACTGTTTGGAAAAACTACTTAAACTGTCTGTCTCAGATGACCACATGAAGGCGGGGCGTCACAATTCGTTCTTCTTTCCACCATGATAAACTTGGCAATCTGTCCGTGTTGTCGAACATTGTTTTCATCATGTATACCGACCGTACAGATAAAAACGATATAGAAATTCGTCAGTCATCATATACAAGGGAAAGTTGTTAAACGACCTTCTTTTGTTTTTTTGATAACAAATGTTCACAGGTGTTTTGTAATGCATCAACCAACGCAATGATATGAAAGTTCTAAGAAAAGGTTTTGCCAGAAAATCACATATTGAATAATTCGTCCTAGTTCACGCGGGCAATTTACCTTTTCCCGTTTATCGCGTGAACTTACTTTTCATTACAAAACAATGCGTAGAGAACAAGCTTGTTTTCAGTGATTCATCATCGGGCTAAATACATCACATTTATATCACACATTTCACGGGAGAATCGTTAGGGGAGTAAACGGGAGATGTGTGGTTAATAAGGTCAATCAGTTCAATGTAACACTACAATCAAGTATCCACTTGAACAATGGGTCTTGACAGGCTAACCGGGTGGGGGGTTGGCCAGGGCAAATCCAGAGCCTGAACAAAACGTTTCTGGGCGCACAGGGCTGGGTTATACTTTCGGACCACAATAGCCTCTGCTGTAGACAGAATCCTACTCTTCGCCGCTCTCGACCGGATGGCCTTAACTCGGTAGATTGGACGAAGTGCGTCCTCTACGTTGACAGTGTGATTTGAATCCACCAGGTGTGATAGTATGGCGCTGCAGACAGACTTTGTTATACCACTGTTGAGCCAAACTGGATGGTGTTCCCGGATCCGTTCCGATAAGCGTCTAGTCGTGCGACCAGCATAACTGGTCCCACAGGAACAAGTAAATGAGTATACACAAAACGAGGCTGCAGAAATAAGCACTTTATCTTTTAGGCGTGGGCACAAAACCGGATTGGACGTGAAGTGGACTCGTAATTTAGCAGCGTAGGATGTTCTGTCGACTGCGCTTGTGAGCCTACGTGTAATAGTTTCGGCTAAAGTCTCGCCTTTGAATGGTAATCTGATATGCACAGCTTTCTTTTCTACAGAGTACAGCCGGTCTTTTACCCCCCGCTGATGCATGGCTCTATGTGTGAACCTTTCCGGGTATCCATTCTGTATGAATATTGCGCGTATGAATGCTAATTCTTGCGCAATTGTGTCCTCCGTGCAAATCCTTAAGGCTCTTCTCGTCAAACGGTTAATCAGATTTCTTTTCGAGGCAAGTGGTACGAAACTACTGAAGTGAATATACTGATCAGTCCAAGTGTCTTTTCTATGTATCGCCCGCTGAATTGAGCCATCAGCACGGTGACGTGAACGGATGTCCAAAAAGGCTAATTGGCTATTCATTTCGGTCTCCAACGAAAATTGTAAATTTCGGTGCGCGGAGTTGGATGTTTCCAAGACGTCAGTTGGGTCAACGTTATTATCGAAAACGCAAAGGATGTCGTCAACATACCTCTTACAAAAATTGCATTGGCGAATTGTTTGACTCAACTGTTCGTTTTCTAATTTCGCCATGAAATTGTCCGCAAACAGTGATTCCAGCGGCGATCCCACTGCGACACCATCCTTTTGTCGATAAATTCCTTCATTGAACTTAAACTGTACGTTGTAAGTGCACAGATAAAGTAAGTGTTTAAGTTCGACCGACAGTATCTGAATATCCATATCACTGTTCTCAATATAATCACACAGATAGTCTATGCTTTCATTTAATGGTACGTAGGTAAACAAGGACGTGACGTCGAGAGGAAACATTAATTGCCCAGTTAGATTGGCATCCTCATTAACCACACGTTCCCCGTTCACTTCCCTAACGGTTCTCTTGTGAAGTGTGTGATATAAATGTGATGTATTTAGCCTGATGATGAATAACTGAAAACGAGATTGTTCGCTACACATTGTTTTTCATGATTACTTTTGGTTTTTGATTCTTCAAATATATCCCACGCGAGAAAAAAATCCCACCATATCCGGCACTTCGCGCAATCTACAAAAATATGAATTAAGGAAAAAACGAAGTCCAGCCGAGAGGTCCGCCTATTCCACCGCAAACGCATGTTCTCACCCTCCTTCCCTCATTCCAAAGAAATCTTCCGCATACTTTCCCGGGACAATCTACATGGAATAATGACGAAATCGTTGGGCAGTATATTCTCCCCCAGCTCCAAATCAGCTTTTTGGCATGACCTTGATCATTAGGCCCCTAATTCGGAAGAGCGCTGTTCCCCTGTGCCTCGGCATTGCCCCGAATTCGGTCCACGGACAATCTGAACGGAAGCGGCTGGCCTGCATGCTACACCAGTGGTCACCTTGCACAGTGTGTAGTGTCCACAGTTGATGATTGTATTTTGCAACTCTTTCGTACGTTTTTGTACATGCCGTTTCGTTGACTTCATCCGCACACTGGTTTGATAGCATGATCTTTTCAAAAGGTAGTTTTCTTGAATAAGAACGAGAGTTACGGGTCACCATCTCTGTCATCTTCGCTTGCGTGGATATTTGGGCTGGTGAAGTAACCGCAAGATGAGACATTTCCCAGCTCCACGTGTTTGTTGACTTATCGACACCAAACGTTCGTCATCCCACGTCGTGTGTAGAACTACCTATCAGTCGTGGCCCGGACCTACCCCTTGGAGTTGCCTTTCTCACGGGCGGTGGCCCATCCCATTCTGCGGATTTTGACTTTTCAGTGAGTCACTCCGAAATTTTAAACAAGTCTTCCATTTACTAATATGTGTACCTTTTGTACACACCCACTACCATTACAGCTTCTTTTAGTGTTACCATATTTTGGTTCTTCCTAATCATTTGATTGATTAGACCACTACAAGTGTGAATTACTCCAATCACTCGGCGTTTTCACCGAATTTGGAAGATTTCAGGCACCACGCTCTTAGAAGCATGTATTTCAAATTATTCTTTTTAAACAGCTGTTTAAAAAGAATAATTTGAAACGCATGCTTCTAAGAGCGTGATATCTAGAATCCTTGTGGATTTTTCTTTCATCATGTCTGCTTTGTTGCTATATTTACATAATTGACACATTCTACAATTAATAATCGTGGGGTTTACTTTTGTGTATGGCTTTACAATGTGTCCATTGATCACGCTCTCCTGAGCGTTTCTCGAAAATGCGCTGAGAAGTATGCTACTATTTTCATTATCCTCAGGACTTCCTATTGTGACTATATCCCTAATGCTTTCGGGGTCTGTTTTGATTCCGTTTGAAGTTAGCAACTGTTTGTGAAAATTGATTCTCTTTTTTGGTAAAACCGCTCTGCTGCGTAACAGACGAAGTCCTCGGTCGATGCTCGATGGTCCAGATTCCCGTCATGATCCTCTAGACTTTTTTGAAAATTAGCACGTTATTTGTGAAACATGACTTCTTCAATTCGTCAAGTGCTCGGATTAAACATTTCTGAGAAGTCCCGCTTGACACACTTAATCCGGAAAGCAAAAACCGACGAAAACGTCCAAATGGGGTTCCAGATATGATGAAGTAGCTGAACTGCTCGTCTAGTTCTAATTGCCAAAACGTCGATTATAGGTCTACTTTTGTGAAAAACTGGACCAGACTGAGATACGACAGAACGTCGTCGGTGACCATTCAGTGGCAGTTTTCTTTCAAAAGCACTTTATCCAGTGTCCTGGAATCAATATACAGACGTGTGCCACCTGGTTGACTTAGTCGTTTGGTTACTGTACTGGAGCAATCATGTTAATTCGGATTAGTCGGCCAAATTAGGCTTTGCACTTGTTACCTGTGGCCAACAGAACCCATCAGACTAGTAAAACAAGAACGGTCTCGTTAACCGCAGACAAACTAACGGCACCTGTCATTTGATCAGAGGGTCCAATCGAAAGCACATGAACATTGGTCAAAACGTCGGAATCGGTCAACTTATATAGAAATTCACCGTGAGTAAGGGGGCATAAAAGCCACCAACTGAATGGCATCAACACTTGAAATGAGTGTTGTGCCCCGGTCAGCCAAAAGAAAATCCAGCATATTATTCTATCCATTCTTCGAGTTCGTGATATGCAGTGTCGCGACCCTGTTAACATTTTTGCCGCACCGATGCACATTTCCGACTTGCGCGTTTAATTCGTGTACGTTGAACTGGAAAAAACCGATGGTATAACGTTAACCGACACACCGCAGCCTGGCCGGCATCTCTTTCTCGTGTCTTCTCTGAGCGATTATTCAAAGACCCCTTCCTATCTGCTTGATGCGTTGATCCGGTTCACTATCCCCATGATCATATTCGTCGATCTGATTGATAATAGGTGATCTGGACTCTCCGTCGAAATGGTTCATTTCACGGCACTTCATGCACGTTTTTCTGCAGGCCAGGCACTGTTCGTTCTGAAAAAGCTCTCCGTCCTCAGAAAACTGACAGGGAATCATCACAACATATTATGTCCCCATCAATAACGTTTAATACCAGGCCGCGCTCAGAAACGCCATTTTTTGTTCCGTTGCCACTTCGCTGTTGTAGATGTCGACACATTGGGGCTGATGTCAACTTTGGAGTGTTCGGTATTCTCTTCACCATAGATGAATTCTGAATACTGACGACCATTCTATCTCGGATAAATGTTTCTCCTGAACGTTGGCAGAAATTGTATGACTGTGGAAGTTTGTTCAAAACGGTTACATACTGATTTATCGCTTCTACACTGCCGATTTCTGTCGAAAAACCGAGGGCGTTCAAACGCTTCATACGTTTGTCCCAACAATACTCAGCCATGTTGCAAATGACCACCTTCGGTTCTTTTCTGTCCTCGAAGGTCAGGTTTCCAAGAGCTTGCCTTCTTCCATCCACGATCAAATATCGAAATGTACCCAGCTGGTAGTCTTTACTGGCCCCCGACAGATCGGCCGATCAAAAACCTTTGTACTTTTCTCGCTACAAACATCAGTTGTCCGCAAGTCTATCCGTGCTGTCCACGTCCGGCGGTTAGACCGGAGTAATCACCAGCGGGTTCGTCGTGTACATTTCGCTGACTGCAGTTTTCGTCTCTCCTGGTAGCATGTTGAGAAGTCACTACCTCTCGAGGAGAGCTGAAGAGCGAAACTCGTAACACAAAGCAGATATCAGTTTATAAAGTTTTCATTGGTTGTATTATGGACAAGCTACATCAGTATAATGAAGAATCACAACTAATGCCGGAACCCGGGTTTTTCTATTGGACGGCTCTGATTGTTGCTCTTTTGTTTTAACACCTGACGCACCTAAGCAGCTTGTTTTAGTCCGATGTTCCTTATGGCAAAACACGATGCTGCAGTAGCGTGCCATACACATTTGTCACCGCGCTGACATGCCAGTCTGCTTGCGTGCCGGCAATGATTGGACGCAGCCTTCCATAAACCGCCGATTGACTTCGTATCGATGCGTTTGTCCAATCTAATCTCTCTCTATTGGCTTCATACACTCCTCTGACACCATGCTACATGGTATGCCTGGAAGCACAGTGCGGAAGCTGAGTCCAAAATAGCATATACTAAAATTAAGAACTGATATTTAACATGAAACTACCACTCGTCCCCTAAGCTCATTTCCTTTGCATGCGTGCGTCGGTGTTCCATTCAGGCAACGTGCTGTCTGCGACTCGTTCGCAGCACCCGTTCCCGATTGAACGATCCTGCCCGGTTTGCTAACCACACTGCTTTCTGGTCGAATGTAAGGTGTTATCCACGACGACTGACCTCACAGTCTGGTCGTTCTAACGCTGAAATATTTAAAAATGTTCGTTCATTCCGATAGTTTTAATACGGCTGTTACGACACGAGGGGTGGTAGGTGTAACTACCTCATATGGACTCGTCAGTAGTAAAGTTACAACATGAATGTTTATTCTCCACTTCGACAAACTGAAACATCTGTGATTGTACTAGACTATGTAGAGTGGACTGAAATTACTTGCTGGGGTTAGGCAACAGAATCCTGCCATTTATCGTTTTACTTTAAATTACGGATTCTAAGTGACCTGAATCAAGTACCAGTGCTGTTTTAGAAATATCGGAACCACGGATAAAGACCTCAGGATTTGGCTATGAGCGATAACAATTTCGAAAATGCAAGTGAGCACCAGCGTTTTCCATTGTGCCTAATGTACGTTTGCTTGCATGCTCGTTACAGAGTGTGTCGATCGAGAACGGATGCCATGCAATTCAAGAGTTCGGTGTGTTGGACACACTGAAGTGTGCGCGCTGTTGAAAGATCTGTTTGTTTGGTGGATTGTTTAATGCAATTATTAATGTAGCCGGATTCATGTTTAAAACAAACAAGATTGTAATCCCAAAAGGGAATTCGGCTTGTACAATCCGATGGATTTACTTCGCTTTAACCTATCCGTTCTATCCTGGTAGTAGTTATCGCTGACTGTTGTTCGGCAGGTTCGACTCAAACAACCAACTGAGAAAGTCAGCTTGTTTTCATTCTGACCGTGGGCTGATTAACTTCTGTTGGGTTTGCCTATAAAGAAAAGCCGGCAATCTAACAGAATTCCAAATTTTAATCTTCCTACGCTGTAGTAAGATCACCTTCGACGTCCCCAAAATTCTAAACTCCGTGTGTCGTGAGAGTTGCCTTGCTAGTACCACCGCGCCTGTTCACATTACTTTGTGAATGTAAATTTACTACAAACCAAAGTTACTGTCCCGGCATAGGTATCGCAGTTTTGCTCGTAGCTGTATAATGAATCCGCACCATCTCCACTGCTGTAGGTTACATTCACTAGGATAACAATGTTGAGCTATTACCGTTAGGAACGCCGCTTAACCAGTCTAACGCTTGTTTGAATTCTGAAGGTCGACGGGAATTTTCCGTCGACGCACTCTTNATTGTTACGTTGAAGTCCGTTGTGAACGATTCATCGTTTTCTCCCTGCGACTTTCGATTCACGGTAGCATAAGGTTGGGGAAACTATGGGCGTACGAATTCAAGAACTAGCACTACAACGCTACCACTTGAAGCTATTTCTTCTCATTGATGATACCTCCGATGAAATTCGCAAGCGGCCAAACACATCTTGGTCTATAACGACTTCTTAGCTTCGTTTTACTTCTAGAAACAACTACTACTCTACGTTTAATGTCATTAAGTTACAGTTGGGTCCACAGGTGCCCAGCAGTCATGAATAATGGCACCCTTCTCGACGTAAAGTCACATCAGTCCATTTATTGGGACATTTACTTTTGTAGGTGCCCATTCAGTGTGCCGGATGACTGCCGCCTGACTCTTTGGAACAAAGTGGTCCATAGTGAAGTAAGCCTCAGCAGCATGACCAGATATGGCGCAAAAAGTAAGTCAGATTACTAGTGGCTACAAAGCATTCGGGATACTGTAAGACTTTTGAGGTTCAAAGGTTATATTAAGTAATTTTACGCCGGCCTACCATGTTGGATGGTTTTGACCGCTCTTCCAAATGTGTTGAAACGTTTAACAAAAAAGGTGGAATTGTTCGAGGCCTACAGGCAAACCCACAAAAAAGCCAGTAAACTTCATGTCACAAGGCAGTTGCTGTCAATTAACACAGCACATGAGCAGGGAACTGTCAGGAGGTCGAAACCCAGACCGAGACAAACAAGGGATAAGAAGACAACTGCGCGAGTGTTAGTCAAAGTCAGGACTGATGTGTAACAGTGAGTACAACTGATAGTATATGTGTGTAATTACCACCTCAAAAATGTCTGGAAGAGATCCTCCTGCACAGAAGTTCTTACGGTGGAAACTTGATTAGCATTTTCCTCACCATACTCGAAGAATGCACTGACCTGATTAACTCGTCTTTGGGATTAGAATACAGCTGACATAACTTGAGAGAAAACAGGGCGTACGAATTGATCAGGTGAAGTGAAGAACTTTTTGAGCAAAGGGGTAGCTTTGGGGGAAAATCGAAGTACGACGGGACTTGATCACCCGGCAACCAGTAAGAGTGTGTAATAGGCAACAATCTTACGGCCACGTCCAGTAGATTTGTCACACAGGGTACCTGTTTCCGTAGGAGCCAGTCTGTCGTAGGCAGAATTAATGACCCCTGAGTAAAAATGGATGAGCGTTGAACTTCAAAGTCCGATTTACAGCACTCTTTCCACATAGAGAATAAGCGAGTGCAGGAAATTCCAGAAATCAGCCTACCTGTAAAGATCCGGCCTTCTAAATTAACCAAACAAAATAGAGAATCGAAAGTGATATTGCTTGATCGAAAGATTCAAAAACAGACCGAATTGCAGTGATTCCGTTCATGGAAAAATACACAAAAATACGGATTAGTGTGGAATTGATATCACATTGTAATGGTACCAGAGAAAATGAAAATAAACGACGAAAAGTATGGAACGACCATGGCGAATGATAGGTTGGTCGAAACAAGGAAACCGATGGTTTACAAGAGCAGCCTAATATGTATAGAGTGAACGGGACGTGTGCATCGAATCCGGTTGGCTGGTCAGCACGACGCTGAGCAACCACATGTTAGTTCATCACAGCCTGCAGGACCCAAGTCTAGAACAGAGGAAAATGGAAAAAGATGAGGTACTAAGACGGACACAGTCGAGTGTAGATGTTACGCGTGGGTTCCTAAAGCCAAACTGTGTATTTTGGGTAGAAAAATGGGTGCATAAAAAGTAAAACAACACTAGATGGAGATCAAAATGCGCGCAAACTTCAGTTGTGATCAAAGCCATTAAACAGAGCATGGTTTATTAGTTCAGGAAATTAGCAGAACCAGCAGACAGAGCATCAAGAAATGGGAAAAAATCGTTCAACTGCTGGTTAAGTCATAGTAACCACAAAAACGACAGTAATAAGTAATTACGCAGTGGAACCATCCAACGGCACAATGGTATTGTTGAACCAATCAGCGATGACCTGATAAAGCGATAACTAGCACTGCTGAGCCGGAATGACTTGGGCTTACAGTGTTTAAGCTTACGTGCAGTGAGTGAGCGATGGATGAAACGATTAGCTGCTACTACTGATGTCTTCATGTCCTTCACTGTTTACCAATCTTCCGCCAAAATCAGTTACCCACAGGACGTGTTTGATCCACATACAGCGTTGGATCTCAGTGTTCGTGATAATTCTGGTGGTTCACACGATGAATCCAGAGGCATCGAGGTGTACACACTCGTGGGCAATATAAGGCGGTAAGGGCAAGCACAACCGATCGGACAATGAGGACTAGAAAGAAAGGGTACGAGGCTTTCGATCTTCAGGAGGAACACTGACCTATGTGAGCTTAATTCTTGGTATCCACTACCAACCTCGTAGGTCAGCAGAGTGTGTCCGAAATGGGTCCAGTGGTGTGAACTAACGACGGTCATACACAGTATAGGGGGTTAAAGGACTGCGATACCGATACGTAATAATATTGCTGATTAGAGAGACACAAAAACTAGTTCACATCAGGAAGCCAACAGTATATCAATTATAACGAAGGCAGCCCACCATTTGAGTAACCAGTGAAACTTTAATGACACTATATAAAGAAATTAGATCGGGAAAGCCGGTAAGAGTGCAGCAGTATCCTGCGGCTCAGAGGTAACACCCATCAGTGAACGGTAAACAAGATTTGAAATTTTCAACAAATAGACAATCAGATTTTAAAAAAGGTGAAGCGATTTCATTCCTTTACTAAAAAAATGGTTGTGCAGCGCTTCATTATAGTAGCTCGTAACAGACGACGGGGTCAGGTCGCACAAACTCCGAATGCAGATGTTCGTCGGGGAGTCTTTTGCAAACAGAATTATCAGCCACTAAACAACTTCTAGTCTGAAGTCGTTAGACGGTGTTTTCGAAATAAATGTGAATATGCTCATTTACTTAAATCACGGCTGCGAGATGGTAGATTCTTTTTTGACCACACACACAGTTGTAAACCCGTCGGGAGAAGAGGCATGTCCTATTCTTTTTGGAGATCGACGGATATCAGCCGGGGAAAAATCAGATGAACCAACTGGAAGTGGATAATTTTGACCTCCAGCTAAAAACTCGCAACCCTATGACTGGAAAAAATACAAATATAAAAATGGTTCTCAAAATGAACTGGCGCTCACACCGTAAAGAATTCAAGAGCTGAACAACAGGGTACTGGTGAACACGACAGAAGTGAACAATCGAAACACCACCATAATCTTTGGACGACTGATGATGTGAACGACATATTTTTCCTTGCGCAGTGACTGAATTCGACTATGAGAGCCATAAATGCGTGACACTGTCAAGTACACAAAGCTGTTTAATCCGGTGAATTTTGGTTCTCATAACCAACTACTCAACTTATACTTGCTTTCTGCACACTCCGGGTTGAACCAACTCAGCTTCTATGTGTGTTTCCATCATTCACATCCCACTGCTCGCGCAGTTTTGAGTGCATTCCATAGTGTACTGAATGGCTACATAAGAACGTTCACATCGGACATTTCACTGATGACAGCACTGATGCAGCATTTGGAAGGCGCGTTCCTTCCGATAAGAACAAAGATGACCAGTTTAAATGTCTGAGGACTGTTATCAATTCGTCAAGGGTGTAAGTAGTATGGTGCGATCGTCGATCCTCACTACAACACATGAACAGATCCACTGTCACTCTGAACCATAGGTAGGTCAAGATTCGATTAAGACTGTCAGTTCGGCTCTTCATGCTCGAACAAGGCCAATGCGAATGTAAACAGCAAACCAAGAACTGTGATCAAGAAGTCAAGAGCAACGACAAATGGAACTTGTTATTGTTGAAGGCAGCCCATAAAAAGTGGGATGGGATGAGTGCATCTGAAGCACACTCCAAACCTGACAAGCCTCTACAAAGTTGCGTGTGCCGACCCTGAAGAAACACCAGGCCCAAACAGAGTACCATCTCTTTTTAAAACACCGGTCGTTTTGCGCTCTGTATCTGCGGTATCATTGCCTAACCGTGTGTTTTTTTTTACAGGGAAATCTAACGGTCCCATTTACTCAATCTACATATCCTAATGACCTGTCACGTTGACTTTCCACTCGACACATGCAGCTGACTAGTGAGACAATTGCACAGCCAACTTATTGCACAAGCGATGTGCATAATATTGACTCATCTGATGAATTACCGTTCAACTGTACCCCGAAGTGTGGTGGCCAGTAACAAAGGCCTCTTGGAGCACATCGCTTGGGATAAAAATGCATTCTGATTGCAACGGCTGCACCGAGAGGAGAAAGAAGAAAGTAATAAAAAGAAACATATCAATGGTCAGTGTGTGCACCGTCGATCAACTGGCCAGTTGATCAAACAAAGGAAGTAAGTGTGGGTCATGCCATAATTGCTCTCGTGACCATAATGGGATGCAACAGTTGACCAATCACTACGACAGATAATCTCAGAGACAGCTCGAAAAATGAGAATGAAAATCGTGAGACAGTATTAAACTATGACTAGTGATAAATCGATTGCGGTAGCACGCGATCGAACGGAGCATCAACCTTGATATTCAGAAAGAAATCGTAACACCAAGTTAAATGTTAAAAAAACCGAGCCAAAATAAAGTACACACCAATGCGGGGCAGCCGATTACATGCAACAATCCCACGGATGAACACATTTTGTGCAGTTTTATCTGGCAAGGCATGCAAATCAGACGCTCAACAAAAAAAGTGAAAACACTCTTTACTTGAAATGACTTACAAAAGTTGATAAAAATGCATTACAATCCCAACTACTAAAAGAGAGCCGATGTTAGATTGACGTAACTGAAAACAAGTCAACAGCCAGGTGACAAGTGGGCACAAGTAAACAGAAGACACGACTATGAACACTGCAAATAAACAGTAAATGTGATCATTCGGTGGTGTGCACTCTGGAGGAAAACAAACACGTAATCAGTTTAGTAACCAATGAAAACTCACAACAATTGCTTCACGGTCTAGCTAAACAAGTATGGGTCGTAGCGTATGGGTCGTTCTGCTACTGAGCAGAACGTCGAGGTGGTCATCAATGAATGTGACTACTGAAAATTATTGTTTTACGTGACTTGTTTCACACTGTTTTTATAAATTCCATCACCATCGTAGCAGAAACGGCATAATAATATTTAGTTAGGCTAAAGCGGAATATGGGTGTACGCATGGAATCAAACAGAAATGAGTCAAAGAATGATCAAGTTAGGAAGACAATTTGAAAATGAAAGATAATTAGAAATGGAAGCAACAATCGGGAAAGTGCAAGTGTTTCATCGAAATCTCCATAACATACTCGAGCTTTTGCATCTTCGTGTTGCATAATCCGTTTGGTCTGATCAGGACTGAACCGCAGGATGGAGCACAACACCTTGGAAAGTGTCTAGAATGTGAGGGAATAGGGGACGAAACGAAAGACACGAGGAACCAGATGATGAGAGGAGAGGATAAACGAGCAATCTTGAGAAAGCAACGGGGGAACCGATGTGTTCGGTGAAACGGTAGGTACTAGTGACACAAACTTGGTTCAGTATATCTAGTAGTGAATTCGAACCCTTGAGAGCTCGACAAGTCGTTAGTTGCAAGCGTGTCGTTAAATCCAAAAGAAATTAGCTTGTCTATGAAGACACGTGGAAGATTACCAGTGTCTACATCTAGAACATCTGGGCCTGTTGACGAAAAACAAATCGCATTACATCATGTTAGTAACCATGATAATAACAAGTTCATAGAAATCTTTCCTCTGTTGAACCGCATACCAATAACGGTGACGTCGAGCGGGGAGTACAAGCGCAAGAAAAACTCTTCTCATTGATTTGATCCTACTATCGAAGTAGTAACCGGTATCCGTTGAAGAGTATGTATTAGCCGATCACATAGTGACAGCCTACAATTGGACGTCAAGTTAGGGGAAGGTTCTGCATGTGTAACTTGTTTAAACCACGGTTGTGTGGATAAATGGTCCACATTTGATTGCCAACCTACATTAGATATAGCCAAAAGCTATGCATCAAATATATATTTATCAATCTTGACAAAGCTGATGCCTTTACGACTGGTGATCAAAAGGATAAGTGCTTTGGACGTAAACTGATAAACTATTTGTTCCAACATTGTTCAGACTAGTTTCGGTATTGATATGTTCGCTGAGCTTGGCATTTAGGTTGCAAACGTTTCATCATCAGGCGAGGTGACATCATCAGTGCGTAAGTGTTTCAGACTACTTCCATCTGATGAGTCCAAACCAGAACGAGGCCGACTGTGGATTTTAGACTGAGCATCACCTAGAAAGGGAAAAAAACACTGGAGGGTCTGCACCGACGGTTCGACTGGGACAATGAACAAGAACATATCGCTGAGGTGCACTTAAGCCCTAGTTATCCTCACTGATCCCGCCCAGGTTTGGACAACCTGTGATCTAATGTATCACAGACAGCAAACGCTCTGAAAGCGTCATTACTAAACAAATCACTTCTGGCAAAGGCCTATACAAAAAAATGAGTGAAGAACGGAGTTTAAGGACGTAGTCTTATAGTGATACATGAGGAATTTTGGTTTTCGTTTAGTGAGCAGACCGTGTGTTATGATAAGGTATGTGAGGTATTTATTTATATCGTGATGAGCAGCGGGATGTTTTGATTGCTACGAACACAACACTAGCCATGAATACCAACGGATACATAGTTTATCCCTCGATTGAAAAAAGGCAAACAGTAAAAAAAACGCATGTGAAGATTAAATCAATTCCCAAGTGGGCAGAAAATAAAATCTTACCATTGTTTGTCGTCCCATCATGTATTCGAAGAGGACATTTTTTAGATACTATAAGGGAAAATGTAGAATAATGAAGAAAGTTAGCAAGTGTGAAAAATTCGGAAGAATAACGCAAAGGATATGGGAAAACATGTTTCAAACAGTCAAGGGAAGATAACGGGAAATTTATTTACACATTTAACCAACACCTATTTGCTTACACAACAGTTCCAATGATGTGGTTACATGAATTTCGTATAAGAGCGGCTAGACTAATCCAATGGGCATTGATCAAGGGAGGTGCAGAGCTAACACATAATGAATAGCCGTTCCGATAAAAACGTCGAGCATTAACAGGACATAGGACAGTATAAACAATATTAAAAACGTCATATTTTATTTATGAAAGATGGCAATTAAGATCACAAACGAAGAAGTGTGATGCACTAACACAATTATCACCACAAGAAAGGTGGGAAAGGGTTGGATATAGTGTAGAAAGATGCGTAGACATCGTAAGTGGAGAAACAGACCCAATGGGGGAGTAATAAATGAGATGAATGAAGCCAGGAAGAAAAAGTTGGATAGCGAATGCCGTCATGTTTTCATTTGCAATTGGCGAGCTTCTGGGGATTCCGCCGGTTGGACATACTGCTAATGGCATTATGTACACCCACATGTATCTTCCAATCAGCCCCTTTCGAAGCAGTAGACTTGAGTTTTTTCATTCTTGTAGACCATCGACACTGTATTTCCTTGCACGACTTTTGCACGAGAGAGACTCGGAGGCTACCTCAAATGAAGCCATCTCCGCAGAAAAAAACGATCGACGATGTGTCAGAAGTGATATCAGTCAGCCATTATTACTTTATCGGCCCACAACGCTCTCCAATTTTTCCACTCTTCCTATGTGATTTCCATTACAGGTTACTTGCCATAACCCCAGGATTTATTGTCCTTACTTCGAAATCCCTCTTCCTACATCCGTCCATAACCAATTCAACTTTCAGGTGATGACTGTCTTCGAAGGCTAAGACAACTGGCAACCATCGACGTTTTCAACGTCCGCATTCCCCCATATGTTGGTCAAGTCTGGAGTTTGATATATGTTGTGCATTGGAGACGCGAATCAACGACTTCAGCACCGTCATTCACTTGAGCTAATTTCTAGATAACTGTCTACACGCACGCTTCTGGTAAAGATGAAGTTGAATTCCGTGTCCAAGCTGGGGTGGGAATCGGACAAGGCCCAGAGAATGAGC
The DNA here is from genome assembly GCA_008508345.1 of Paragonimus westermani. Lineage (NCBI taxonomy): Eukaryota > Metazoa > Platyhelminthes > Trematoda > Plagiorchiida > Troglotrematidae > Paragonimus > Paragonimus westermani. Next base: position 202,904 of record QNGE01000891.1, read on the forward strand.
CATGTTTTCTCTTTTCGCTCCAAGCGAACACTCACCAGTGGGCTGTCAGCTTAGGCACGTCGGCAAAAGTTCTTTAATATAAATCAGAAAAATGATTCACATCGCGTACATCAGGTGTTGATCAACGGACAGTTGTTCAAGTGTTATCAAGAATGCGTACCATGATCTTGTCAACTTTCTGAAGTAGATCAAACAATCTGACACTTGCAGGTTGGCCGGCGGTTCGGATGCTCAACTTGATTGTGTTTCCTCAGGCGAGCAGCAGGATAGCATGTTTGGTGTCTGATCATAAAACACCGACAGCGATGAAAGAATATGCAACTATGCGAATCTCGTGATCCTTATATTGAAGATATCACACTTCAACACATGGCATATTGCGGCACGTGAAGGCACCACTCCGTGTCTCAGTCACGGACACAAACTGAGGATACAGTGGCCATACAGTCAAGTATTATTGCACGTTTAAGAGCAAACACCCACAACCGGGTTACGCCGTTAAGTATGGCCGTTTCGGTCTGAGCTTCTCCAATATCTGACACTCAAATAAAGAAGGCTTGAGGAACACCCATCAGGCAGCACTGACGAACGCTGGGAACAAATAAGTGTAGCCGTGGATGTATGATGTGAGTTGTGAAGAAGTACGTTACAGAAGAACTGATCGATTTCACTTGATTGCGAGCATCACAACGACCGCTAAGAATTTATACGTAGGCTGGTAAATAGCTCACAAACAGGCCTTCAGTGCCACTAGGCAGAACACACGAGAGATATGAAGCTTTTTGAGCTGAGAATGACAGAAACCTAGCTTCCCTGAGTCATGGTTGCGTTGGCCATCAAGTTGGTGTACGCGATACTATAATTCAAAACGATGGTTTATTGACCGTATGTCAGTAGCGCCGAATTGAGAGGTGATCTGAGAATTTGAGAGGTCCGGCTGATTACAGCCGAAAGAAACAGACAACAATCAATGGCAGCGTTCCGGACAATCACCTGCCTAAAGCAACGAGAGCTCTATAAACCATCAACAGTTCGGTGAATCCACAGAGTAATCAAATAAAAATATCAGAAAAATATGTAGGCCCTGATGATTCAATAAAGTAAAGTGAGTAGATGTTACTTTTCTAATTAGACATCACAATCGTTCGATTCGCTGATTAGAAATGCCGTCCGAGATAGCATTGCGCAGCAGATACTAGTGTACTTGCATGGAAAACTTTGTAACTGGTATGTTTGGGTTTGTCTTATTAATGCACATCATTTTTGGCAATCTTTTTCCTACGATAATTCAAGTCAATATTGCGGTAAGCCGCTACAACTTAGGCCAATGGTTTCTGTGAGTGAATTAACGAAAGAATATCCTTGCAGCGAAATAGTACGACTAGATGCCGATGGAGTTTCATAAGGAAATCACGTCAACCACTAAACCATGAGGTTCATAAAAAGCAAAACAGAAATATCAGTTTGGAAAGCTCAACCACCTTCATCCGTGAGTAATGACCAACTCGACCGATTATCATAGTAGGATTCAACAGACAGTAAGGCTGTCTCCTAACGAGACAATCGGTCAACCTGACCTTTGCTCACAAGCGAGAGTAACTGAGCGACCGGACATGGAAATTTGATTGCGCTTAATGTGAGGTCAATGGCAGTGGTCAACACAATTGCTACGAGAACTTCTCCACCGAAGAGGTTCTGATAACACTTTCACCATGTCCGCTTAACATAGTTCAACGGGTTTCTGTGATATTGGTTTATGTACAGAGAGTAGTTCACATTATGGGGATCGCAGCAGCACAGCGAGGGAGGAAACGGGAAGGGAAACATACCATTAGGGTTCAAACACTGACAACTGCCACAAAATAGCCAGATCGGTGAACCATCACTGCACATCGTTGAGGAACAATTGTGTGCGCTTCTCTGTTATCCCGGTACGTCCACCGACACTAGCTGAACGAACTCAGTTAAAACGCCTGTTAGCGTAAGCCCTCGCATAGTGTTAGAATTCCACTGTGATGTTTCCATTCTCACTATCTCTGCACTGACCCACTTAAGTGGGACAATTCCGCCGACACAGAAACCTTCACTAACTCTTAAACCGACAGACAGCTGTGGAAAAGTGATATGGATGCACTGTCACAAATATATCAAACAAAAAATGATAACCCCATCTCATTGTCAGCCAATTAGCACGTGGGTGTTTAGCAGCTGGATAGACACAACGAGCAACTGCTCTGCAATCTGCTTTTAGGTTTCAGTATTGAAACATTCAGCGAGCTAAACCATCCAATAGATGCGCGATTAAATTCAGGTGCGCCGAAATGGCGGACGATGACAGATTCGCTATGGAAATTCACAGGCCCCGAGACAGGCGTGATGCAGCATTGTATTCGAGAGTGGTCATTCGTTTACGCCATGGTAGCCTTACAGATAAAGTTACCGCACTTGGTGGGATCTGGTATCTTAATCATTTCAAACACTCAGTCGCTCTCTCACAAGTGGAACGATATTCACCAACTTGAACTATGAGAATCATTAGCTGTGACCAATAATTCATGCAAGCATTCCACTATAGGACACAACCAGCATCTCTGAATAGTTACGAGTGGGATATATTGGTCTTCAGTTGTAAACGCATGGTATAGGGATACATTGCCCATTGTAAGAGCCATTTCTCGATCTAACAGTGTAGCTACCCAGTCATTTTCTGGACTATTTAAACCCCAGAAACTTTAATCAATAAAAGGTAACAGATGCGAGAAATATGCTTATTTTCAGCCAAAATAATTCATACTTCATTTCCACATATAGTGCAGTTCATCACAGTCATCAACGACAACAAAAATAAGCAGGTACATTATGCATTCAAGAGACCTACGTGGACCTTTGTTTGTTCTGGTAAGTATCTCATGTTCACTTGTCCGTAAAACCCTCATCTTTAGCTAGTTCGGCAACAAAAGTATGGGGTTAGGGAGAGCAGAATGGGAACTAGCACAAGCAGTCATGGAGTTGAAAATACGATAAGCAGAGCAAAATGGCCTGGAAGCTACGTTCCAGCAGGGATCACGCGGAACCACAAAAGAAACAAAGAAAGCACACCAACAAACCAGGAAAAAGTGTAATCCTAGGTGGGACGAAGATTTGGACGTACGATGAATGAAAGGCAAACGAATATAGGACGACTAAACCATCGTGCGAGCTTCAGAAACAAGAATGTATCACACTGTGTAGTCTGCAGAAATCCATAAGGACACTCAAGCTTACGCTCACCTCATTTTCCACGAAGTCGTGAAATGAGCCAGCGGAAGGACTCGCAGATGGGCTGTAAGGGAGGCCGATGGCTGGATAATGACGGGAACCAACATCAGAAACACTGTGTGATCCACTGCATGCGGAACAATGGGAACGAAGCGCTTCAAAATCGGCCGACAACTGCTGCAGTTGATTCTGGATTGAACAGGAACAACATAGATTTTGGATGAGGTTAGGCACCGTATAAACTAGATATCACAGGCAGTAGGCTGAAAGGCGCAGTTAGAAGAAGGATGTGTGAGAACGGGGCAATTAAGATTGGGGTAAATGGAATCGCTATACTAACTATGCATTGAATAGGATGGGACCTATCACAGGGCATGAAGGAACATATCTTGAGCATGGGTTTGCACACATAAAAGGGTTGCCATCTTTACCGACAGAGTAAACTGGATCACCTCGGTTGGAAGGTCCATGTTAAAGTTCCCCTGGTAATACAAACCTCAGGAGCGTGTGAAGTGGAACCTCAAATTTACAATCGAAAATGCAACCAGAGAAGCGGACCATACGATGCAAACAGAGCAAAACACAAGGGGTCAAAGCACGATCCCGAAAAGGACAATTCGCACTTAAGCACGCTTTGTTAGCGTCATGATGCCCTACTGTTAGCGACGCTTACTCCTAATCGACCTATTGTATACTGCGGCCTTGGTTCCACGACTAGGTGTATGAGGCCTGACAAGAGAGTTTATATGTGACCTAGTATATAACATGGCGAAGGCGCTCTCTGTGGGGGTAATGGCTTGGAGCGGGGTTTCAAAATAACTAGATAGAGAGCACAGAGCTGGAATACGGTTGCATAGCTTATCACTAAATCACATAAAGATAATAGCAGTCAGTCACCACGATACTGAACTAGCAACGGCGACACATAAGAACAATCACTTCGAGAATAATACTCAAAGGAGACCAGACAATACAGATTAGCTTTTGCCCGTAGACGGGATTTGTCGTGATTTTACAGAGCAACGAGGAACGTATCTTTCAGTAATTTGAGGCACTGAACATTAGACGCCATAATCCCACCTGTGCTGACACTGTAGCTACCTTGGTAATCAATAGTTGATCTAGTCGACTAAGTCGCCCTTCCGCCCCGCGAAGCGTTGCCCTGGTGTTTTTGTTAGTTATACGTCCATTTCTGTTCACAATATGTGGTTGTCAGTTTTACTCTTCCGTAAAGAATTGATTAAAACACACCAACTTCATCTCATCTCATTCTCAGAGAACATTAGAAAGCAAATGGAATTTCGTCACAACGGTATTCTAATAAATCACGTTTCGCGGCAGAGTTGCATGCAGTAGCGGACCTCTGATCATTCTGAGCGGCTATTGATGCACCATATCGGATGCGTCCTTACTTGACATTTTTCCATATTCACACATAAACTGTCTTGAAAGTTACACACGTATACATCTCAAAGTTTGCTTGTTTTTTACCACACACAATAAATCTCATGATTTGTTTATTGTATTTCCTGTGCCTCATCAGAAGAAGTATAAACTACTCGTACCAAGCACATCGCATACAGTCAGTGAATGTTACAGGATGGAGAAAAATTGTCGCTCCCATGTTTCTTTGTGTTGTTCGAGGAAAAATTGCGTTGGACGGTTGATATGTGCGAAAAAAAGGTGAACAGATGGAAACGAAATGAAACTTCTGGCGCACAATCATCACGGCAGCGAACGCTGGAGTAACATTCTGTCAGACATGCGCATTTATTGGGTTTGTGACGTTGGGCCAGGATGGTGTTTAGGAAACTTGTAGTACAGGTTGTCTTCTACATATGTACGATCGAGCAAAACGCCAAAACTCTCAAACGATTCAGCCATGACCGCAGAGTTGGGCAGTGAGTTCCACTGTGAACAGACCCCAACTGGGAGGCATTTCTGTTTGTAAAGTAACCAGTCTACATTATAACCTAACTCCTAAATGTCTAATCCTACTCAATAGGAAGAGGTTTATCAGTGGATAACCCGGGGTGTAGAGTATTTTGTAGAAAAGAATTAGGTCGCCCCAGAGGTGCCTGCAATTTGTTGAAAATTGGCACATGTTTGGTAGTCTCTCAACAAAAGAAACTTCCTTGAGCTTCATAGTTCTTCTGATGGCTCGTCTATGAACACATTCAATAAGCGACAAATCATTTCAGGAATAAAAGCGACAGTCTTGTATGTTCGCTTTTATGACGTGGGCGCGTTATAGAGGCACTCGTAGTGATAAACAGTGAAAAGTGGAATGTTCCAGAAATTGTCCCTAAGAGATTCAAAATCATCTGCACTCTTTTTAGCCATGCAACACAATTTGAAGACAGACTTAAGCTGTCTGCCACTAAAACCACCAGGTCTCGTCTGGGTACTGCCATGAACAGCCTTGTGTCGTCAAGGTAGAAGCCAGCACAATTTGGATAGCGAAATTGCACGACCTTAAATGTGTCTACAGTGAACCGCAATTCATTTCCTATGGACTACTGGTTTAGACGGTTCCAACAGTTCTGTAAGGTTATCAAACCTTTCGGACACTCTAGGATTCTCCAAAGGTTTCAGTCAGCGGCGTGAAGCAACATCTGTGATCTGACCAAACTGGGTAGTTCGAGCACGAAATTGATTAAAGAAATGAGTCCCAGCAAAAAAGTTGCCTTTAATAGAGAACCAGTCTGATAACTGTCTATTCACCTTGATGCTGAACCAACTTCCGGTAAAATGACCATTCAGACATGTGAGTGGGCGCTCATCGAGGCCAAATGTATGAAGTTTTCGTGGTAAGATCGAGTGGATAGCCCTGTCAAAAGCTTTGAAAGTAAGAAAAACGTACATCCATGGCCGGTCCTGCGTCGTCCAAAAGTTCCAAGCAATCGGTAGGATTCGTGACACACGAGTACTCAATACGCAGGCCATGCTGCTTCTTAGTGATGAGCTCGAGGTTTTCGACCTTGGTACGGAGGAGTCATTTAATAGGCTCTCCATTAGTTCAGAGACCAATTAAAGTAACGTTACTGGTCGTTAGTTTACTGGGTCGTGTTTACACCCACCTTTGAAAATTGGTGTGGTTGTGAACTGTTTCCAAGCTTTCGGTAGACGGCCAGTTGACAAGGAACAACTGGAAAGTATACAGTAAGTGATCATGCTAATTTCCTAGCACAGCTTTTCAGAGAAACAGGGAATATCAAGCCTGCATCGGATGGTTTATTGTTTTGTAGGTGCTCTAATTTGATTGTGACTTGTGACAGTGAAATCTCGGATAAGTTAGTCAAGTTGCTGCTTAGGTGTCGTAAAGTTGTCCATGATTTTCAGTTATCTACACCCACGTACTGTTTATCCAGAACAGCACGACTACACCACAAGACATACTCAACAAACGAACGTTCGGTTTTTTATAGTTGGTACCTATTTCAGGCTGAACGTTACAATGTAATGAGAAGTTTGGTTCTACTCAGTGAGTATCTCGGTAGTCTACAGGGAAATATCTGTTAACGGCATCGAAGATTTCCTCAACGATAAGCTGGCACTGATAACCTACGTTGAATGTGGTGAAGAAGCCAAGACCATTCAACTTTGTCTGGCTGTGTCCATATTCTCGAAAAACTTGTCTTGTGATAAGCCTTTAGACATGCAGTTTGGGAAATAGGTTGCTTAGTTCACTGTAGGTAGCCAAACGCAATTGCCCCGTGATCCCCACGATCAAGTGGAGCTGTGATATTTACACTATCAATCATGTCAACCTTGTTATTAAGAAGATAATCAAGACGAAACGGCGATTGGCCCATGTGTGATATGGTATGGTCCAGGGCGTACCGAAGCAGTTCAGCTTCCATTACTGCTCCGAAAGATGCCACAACTGAAGAAGACACTGTGGTGTTAGATGAATGGTTCGTGAAATCTAGCTTCGGATAAATTAGCCTACTCGGTATAAAAGTGTGGGAGTAGCCTAAAGATGGTATTCTATGCAGAGCATTTCATAAGGCCATATTAACACTCCCATGAGAAGAAAACGGTCTGAAATCCTACCAATCAAACAAATTAAAGTTTGAGTGACACATTACCACTTATTAGACCGATTCCAGAGGATCCAGTAGCACACTGTCACCAATAATTGAGGTCTCTAGGTGTGAGCCCAAATAAAGATCTAGACCATCTCCTTTACCGACTCTCCTATTAGTAGAAACACTGTCTTGCCGCGAGTGAACATTTCATCGTCTCACACTTTCTTCTAACATCAGTTCTCTGTGATGTCTACTACAAATGAGTTGTACTCGAAATAGAATTCTCGAAACCCCTCCAGGCTGTCAAAGAGCCAAGCTGGGTTAGTACAAAAACAATATCAGGAGAAAGTTTAAATGCACACAGTAACCACAGAAGATGGATCTACATGGGGACACTCATCAAGTGAGAAGCACTGAGTCAGTGTGTTGTAGTATGCACTGAAGCTAGTTGGAATGGGCTGGATCTGACATCTGCATGAGTGTCACCTGGCGGAATAGTAGGAGCAATTTCACTGGGTATTTTGGTGGTATACCGTTGACTACATTCGGACCTGACTTTTCGTGACCTGTTAGAACGCTACCCAATCCTGATAAGCAGATGTGAACAGGGTGCATGGTAAGCTGTATGCGACCGTTTTGTCATTTCTTCCGTCGAGAAAGTTAGTCTCAAAAGTCCAGGCTTATTTACCGAGGCTAAGTATGTCGGCCTGGTCAGACGATTTGCGTCAGCGACTACCAAATTTGAGAGACGTATGACAGATAGCAGGAATCACCTTTTATCATGAATAGCAACATAAGAGCTTTCTAAAGCAATCACGCTGTGCATAACAAAGCTTCCGCGCCTGTTCTAATGAATTCCTTAGGCCTCAGGCGAGTGCCATAAGCTTGTTTGTCTCGATTCGGGCTCATCCTAAATGAGTTATTACTTCTACTATGGTAACGTCGTTATCTTCTCAGCAGGATACGGTACGAACAGTAACACACAGCGGAGGCAGAAGAAAAACGTACTTGGGGTCAGAGCGTTTTTGCAGTCTTTGAAGTCATTCTGCAAAGATATTAAAATAATCCAACTGATTGAGAAATCTTAAAAATTCATTTCTGTTGTGCATTTCCTATCTGCTGGTACTGCTGCACTATCCTCAGATAGACTGAACGCAACTAGTGATCCACATATAACTACGTGAGAAATTACCGCTAACATCTTAGGTATGCTGAAGGCAACATCTAAGGTGTCAGCTTTACAGTATTTAGCATCAAGGTGAATCCACAGGGTCCTTCCCTGCTTCTGTAATTGCGCAAGTGTTCCCACTCTCGAGTAGTTTGGTTGTGAACGTCTGCCTGACTGGCGATAGTTAACAGAGGGTAAGGTACTATTCTGACCAGCGGCCTTACTAGACAATGTCACAGTAACTGGGAGGTGTGCCTTATGATGTCAACATAGATACGGTTAACCGGTTGTAGAACCCATGATCGATGCCCCCACTTTGATCGGCCTTGTGGTTGTTTTTTGATTAGTTGTGATCCCAGATTCAGTAAGATGGAATATATGGTGTATCTTTAATAAGGCGACAGGTGGCATGCATACTGAGTAACACGGTTAGTAGCGTACTCTGACACTATCTTGATATCATCGCAACTACGCAGGCCGGCCGCACATATC
>QNGE01000892.1:0-23225 GCA_008508345.1 Paragonimus westermani
TTGTGGACCAAATTTGAGCAATATGGAGGCTTCTGGGGACAGCGTTCTTCCGAAGTAGAGGTACCCACAACAGTTGCGAACGGAGCCTCACGTCGCTACTGAGGTCCACCCTGCTCCTGTTGACTCGCAATCCATGCAACCCATGTGTAACGAACGGCCTGTACCTCCTCAGCTCAACCTGAAAACCTCTGGTAATCCCCGCGCCCACACAAGTCAATGATCGGAGGTAACAGTTTTTAAGGAGTGTTCAACAATTCCCCATCTTTCCGATTGTTTCAAGCTTTCTAACGCCCTGAAGCGTGGAGTTCTATGGTGGTGCACATGATTTCGCATTTTGGTCTATGTTCACATTAATCCCACATCAGATGTTTTTATGCAAAATGAACACCACTCGTTTGAACTGATTCGATCTAACAGTGCACTTCTGTCGCGGGTTAGTTTTTTCAAACTATTTTCGCACGGAAGTAACCCAACTCAGACTTGAATTTACGGGTTAGTAGGCGAAAGTCAATTGTTTATATATAGTAGCACGTATTGATTGCTATTCGTATACGAACAGTGTGTTGCTGCTTAAGTGCGTAAATAAGAATATTGTACATGACAAGGATTGAATTGTAGTTTCGTTTGTTCAGTTGCTGAGTGAGAGCTGCTGCGTAAAAGTAGCTTTTGTTTATTCTACGTACATCTGCGATTACTATTGTGTATAACAAAATCCGGAAGAGACAGTCAAAATAACTACACTGATATCTCCAACTCAGCGTCCTGTAACTATTCGTTGGAATAACCTTCTTTTCCTCATATGTCAACGCCTGTTAACAACCAGGACCTCCACAATCTCTATTGTCCATCTTTTTAATACACCTTTTTGGGGACATCTGCGAAATTCCCACATTTCGATGTATACACCTCACGCTGGATGAGGCATTGATGATTCTGCAGCACTGAAATTTCAAGAACAGCACGACAACTTTCAAAATAAGCTTCAAGACAGTTACTAACATTCACCGTCGTGTACGCCACGCAGTGACCGTTCCTGTGAATCATCATAGTTTGTTTCCGTAGTTATTGTGTTGTAATCAGCCCCATAATCAAACAGGGAAAACAGTATGCGCTCAACCTGGTAGCTGCTCCGCCAGTTCACTTAAGCTATGAAAAACGTCTAGGTGTGTAATGCACGTTTGAACTATTGGCTGTTCCACCGGTTGGACGTCTGCCGTGAACAAACGGGAGAGCCAACACATGCTGGAATTAATGGGAAACGTTTACTTAGAGCGTTCGGGATGCATGCTAATTGTTATCATCAATTCTGTCGAATGTCACGTTTGGAATATGTTTCTGCGATGCGATCGATACTTGGCGTTCCAAAAATCAAGTGGTGACTGGCTGAAAAAACAGACCTTCCAATTGTAAGTAGGCAGCTCAGATTGATCTTTTGCGTATATTATTTTGTATGTTCACCATGCAGCCTCAGTGGAGTTGGAAACAACGAAGCAAAGTGAACAGAATTAACTTCTGAAGGTTTCTTTCCTCCTTACGCCCTTCCATTTGCACCAGAGGTGAAAAAATTCATGTAATAATGACATTAGTAACCATTCCTAGGAACAACATTTCGGAAACCAATATCTACCCGCAAAAAGAAACAAAGTATAAAATCAATGCATACAAGGACGCTGGAGACTTTGTCGTACATATGTTAGTATTGTTGTTAAAGTACATTGTAGAGTCCAATAGTACAATTTCGACGATATCTTCAGAACGCCGCAAAATTAGGCATTCTCACGTCATGAGATCATGAATTCTACTTCAAAAATTTCAATGAACTCATTTATAAGTCCTGAAAACTGGGCTAACGCCAATAATGTATTGTTTCGATGAAAGCGGTGAGAATTTTTCCGTCCCCAAACTAACACTTTCGGTACTTGTTCGATGCGTTCCCATTTTCTCATCAGTACTGTTTGCATACAACCGATGAACCGTAGACACATTGCTTGAAATTCCGATTTCAATATTTCCAAAAATATATAAAACACCAGGATTCGCACCAAAATGACCGTTTCCCTTTTGAAACGACCTTCAAGCGAAAGCCATAAATGTCTAATAATGTATCACTGCGCACTGTCTGAGTGCGGTGGAAATTGCCATGTAACACACTGCAACTTCATGCACATTAATCCGCTTATCTCTGTCTTTGTGTACTAGCTTGACCACACCGGACATTTCTTCCACCCACTAATTTGAGCAGCTCAGATCTCATTTCGGTAATCCAAACGTAATCTCACATGTACTGCGTTTTAAATGCTCGTAATATGTAGTAGTACGGTATTACCTCGGCAAACAGTGTGTACCTTCAGACTTCTGAGTAGCATGAACTTCTCCAGACAGTAACTGTTTGGTGTTGTTTTCAGTCTTTCGGTGTAGCTGATAGCCAAAAGAAGCATGCTTTCACTTCACCTGAGCTAACCAGCTAATCATACAGGAGTACTACACTTTGTAAACCCATTCTCTGCGTACACATTTTATTCAACAGTCTGTGGTTCTTGTATTTGCCGCCATAAAGTGCTGACCTTTGTCAGTTGATCCTCATTGCCTTGAGCAGCATTTTCTGACCACGGCTGCTAACTGAGATTAAAGCAAGGGAATGACCTCATATGTGTGCACCAAACTCCACACATTTGAGGTTTGCAACCCTCGTCTGCGTCTCAGCTTAGTAATAAAGGCTTGGTATGTAACACAACCAAGTGAACTGTAGGCCATGATACATTCTTTCATGGAACAGTCAATTTCTACAAGAACGTTGAAAGAAATACCAGACCTCAGGTTACATCGTACGACAAGTTGGAGGAAGCACTACTGAACTAGGTTGGTATCTTCGGCCAAGACAGAGTTGGCTAGCTATATTCTGATCCACAACCTTAGAGGCGGGGCGATTTCATAAGTGTTCTATTAAGTACAAACGGCCTCCAGAAAGTAGAACTTGGACAAAAAGGTTTTCAAACAGCCTGGGTTTAAGCAACTTCTCGAAACAGTCCGTAACATTTGATGTTTGTTTTTGTTTCAGCACCAATAACGGGACTGGCAAAAGCTGTTTTTGTAATGGTTTAGATGTGTCAGCGTTCGAATGCTACCGCATTTACTACTTAGCTGCCAGCCACTGTTTATGAGGATTCCCTCTGTGGGCAAGGTGTGTCTATACACGCTTAGTTCAACAGACTCGCTCTATGCTGTGTTGAACAGGCTCGCCAATTAGTTGTGTCCATTCGCCCCTGTCTTTGTGAAACTCTCAGTCGTAAGTCAGAATAGCTTTACCTAACCGTAAGTTCCGTTCATATAGTAGGTTAGTACATTTTGGTACATTCAAGTGCATGGGAAAATGGGCAGACCAGGCAGTAATGTGGAAAGTTTTATCTGAAACATTGAGAGGAAGCTCACCTTTTATCTTCTCAAGCACGTCTACCGGCCACTACATAAGTAGTCGCATCCGTACCGCGTTGATTACCAACCAGTGTGCTGAAACTAATCACTCTTAGTTAACTTTCTTGTTAGAAGCTACCGACGAAACACCGACATAACAGTATGACTGACATTGTCTCGTTCTTGACAATTTTATTGACCGATGTTCTGGTAATGATAAAAACAGAGGATTTCCGTTCATACTTTGGTCTCGCAGTGCAGAATACGAGCCACTAGTGTCATCCTTTGTCATTGCAAACTAGTACAACGAACACTGCGCTGTACAAAATAAAAACTGAAAATGGTCGGTTCCAGTAGTCTTCCTTCTGACATGCCAGATATCAACAAAATCTAACTTCGACGATATGCTCGGCCTGGACTTTTATATCCACATAAACGCACAGGGTCTCTGTCGGTATTCGTGGCCTCAAAAAAGACACCAAGCGATTGAAAGCCATCCGGTACCCTCCAGAAGTTGAAGTATTCTCATCAACTTCATATTCCTTACAAACTTTTCACAAATGTGATAGGAGAGCGTCCATTGAAAAATTCCGGTCGCAGAAGAGGACATCCCCAGACGGTTCACATTAATTTCTTAGAATGTTTGTTAAAATTCTTAGTGTCAGTGCTTTTTCGGTTAATTTGCTTGTGGCTATATCTCAATGACACTTTGGTCATCAATCCGTTTGCCGATAAGCAGGAATGTTTAAATTCATTTTGGGGAAGCGCACTACTTGTGTCGAAACTCTACTCTCTGTAAACACTTACAAGCGGAGATAACATAAAGCCCCTGAACACCCAATATGAAAACATTTTGGAGCTTTCTTTTTGGAACCCATCAACGAGCCTCACCGACGTGCTGGAATCGTCAGCTACTAACTTTTTTACAGTTCCACGGAGAACGGTAAAGTGTTAGTGTTGGCAAGACACCTGGTGGAGCTAAACATAAGACCGAGATATGTGGTGTTGTCGGTGATATTGTTGACGCTTATACTAATAATATTTACTGATGAGTAGTCGGGGATTTGGTTTTAGTTTCAAGTTGACCATCACTCACATTTGATCGCAGCGTTCGCATTCAGATAGACTTTTCAGCCAGTCTCTTTCGAAAACAAGCACTAGACTCGAGTTTCGCTCTCATTAGAGCTCGTCAGTAGTGCATATCCTTGCCACGGCCGGGATTTGAACTCCGGACATTCCAATCATGAGGCAACCGTGTTAACCACTGCGCCATTGACCTCACATTAGGCACGACCGAATCATCAAATCTGAACGCTCAACCACTCTCGCTTGTGAGCAATGATCAGGTTGCCCGATCGTCTCGAGAGGAGACACAGTTACTGCCTGTTAACTCCAATCGATAACCCCTCGATTAGGACTTCCAAGACAGGTCGAGATCACTGAACTCATTGAACCTGCAAGGTGATATTTTGGATTACTGATGATCAGTCGAGGATTTGGTTCTAGTTTCTTTTCGAAAGAGTCTGGCTGAAAAGTCTATCTGAATGCGAACGCTGCGATCAAATGTGAATAATGGTTACAATGACAAAATTGTCAATGGTGTTGATGATGATAGTAGAGTTGAAGAAACTTTTGTTCCCGAATAACATTAGCCAACAACTTTGAAACATGGCCTTCAACGGAACAGTAACGGGAACACATGGGCTGGTAAGATAAGAAGTTGTGGGAGGGTGTGTATAGAGAAAAGTAATTTGAAGGCTCAAACGGGTCAAATGGAACAGCCGGCAAAAGGACGAGCAACTCGCAGCACGGTTAACCAATAGTCTTTGTTTTCATTTTTGCCCTGTGGTGTTTAGTCACACGATCCATCCATGATGAGCATGGCTTTTGCACCAATCTTATTTCTTGTCTACCGAAAATAGCCATATCTGCACATCCACGCTAGACTTACTTGGATCGACCGCAACAGGTTAGCACTAACAAGATATAAAGGTGTGTCTAAAGGAAAATGAATTCCTTGTGCNAATTTCTTGTCTATCGAAAATAGCCATATTCGCACATCCACGGTAGACTTACTTGGATCGACCGCAACAGGTTAGCACTAACAAGATATAAAGGTGTGTCTAAAGGAAAATGAATTCCTTGTGCACAAGACAAATTATGCTGCACGAGAGAAACCACACGGTTGTTAGTTCGGATCTATGGACTATGATAGGATCTACATTCCTAGTGTCAAACTTTGAGGAGAAACATTCAAGGGAGAACGCCAGCGGTGGGAAAAATGTGCGCAGTGGCATACCTTGCGAAGGGGTACATATTTCATCGTAATTAGTAAGGAAGCGTGCTTTCCATGTGATTATCTTTTCAGTGAAAATTCCTAAATCCATTGCGAAATGAGAGTTCTCTAACCAATACCATCATACCTGTTCACATTACCTCGTGAATGTAAATTAAATACAATCCACTAACAAAGGTTAGCGTGTTGACTTGGGTATCACATCTTCACTGGTGGCTGTATAATAAATCCTCGTCATCTCTACTGTAGGCTGCATTCATTGGAATAACAATGTGATAGCCATTGCTGTTGGAAACGCTGTCCAACCAGTCTGACGACTGTTTGAATCGTTTTCTTTGATGGCTAGCACATATTTGTGTTGAAGATTCCCTGACGTCTAACTCTTTAGCACCCTTACTTGTTGCGCTGGAATCCGTTTGTGAACGGTGGGCAGATCAATAAATGAGGTCTGTTTGTCCACTCTCCGTTTTGTAATTACGGCATTAAATTCGCTTGGGCGTAGGAAAATTTGGGCTTACCGACTGAGGAACAAGGAAGTGGCCTCGTGACATAACCTAGATTTGCAGATTTTTATGCTGTACACAAACTGTATAAGCTAATGTCGGTCTGATGATAAACAAAAGGTTTTTAGTAGGCTTGGTTTAAAAGATTCTTCTGTATATGTACAAGCGCCATCATAAAAATCTTGGACGGATTTTAGAGAAAACTAACAAATTCCTGAACGGATTAACATTCGTGCGTTAAGGTTGCCTGGATGTTATCAGTAACTCACGGGGTCTCATTAAACTTCTGAAGTACATGGAAGTTGACTAAACACTGAGTTGGAAAACATAGGGGTACCTTGATTCAGTTCATCAATAGCTAGAGAGGATATGGTCGCAAACGTGAAACATTAGCTTTCTCATAACGTGCTGGCAGCAGAATCGGACAAATTGCGTGAGTCAACAGGTTATGGGCACAGTATTCCAAACGGTGGTCATTAATAAACTTTTCTCCAGCAGCCTCGAACATTTTCGGTTCAGACTACACAACGGTATGCTGAACAAGTTGGCAGGGTAAAAAACGTGACCTGTTCTAATGATGGGATTTGCAACGGATGGGACTGGTTTCCGTTCTCAGGTCCCATTGCTGTTATCCGCTGGGTTTTCCAGCGTGTCAAACAATGTGGCTTGGTTTATACCATTCTTTGTCGTAGGTGTGGATGTGTCCTTTTGATAACTATGTAGCCACAGGTGCAATTCAACTAAAAAATTAGACAGGAGCAGAATAGTTCGAAGTGACATAACTGTGAACAAGCTCAATGACATTTCGGGTTGAATGTAACAGACCTGGTTAAGCCGCAGCGTTTGGGAAAGCAAATTCAAGGTTCAATTCATAATTTAGGTCGGTTCTGATGTGTTCACCTTTGACAACCAAAGTCAGTATTGCCTGCAGCTCTTCAGCCATACATATGTCAGTCTTGGTCGTCCTTCGGTTGTTGTGAATATCATCACATATTTCCAGCAACCAATCTGAAGTTAAGGCTACCCGTACTGTATCTTCCAGGGCAAGTCTACCAGGTTCTGTTAACCGCCGTTCTTGAGAGACCCCATTTGCGCGCACTATTCAAGGACGACAGAATTGGCAGGTAATGCGTATTCTAAATGGCATTGTGATGCAACGAGCCTAATGCTGAAATGTCTCATCTTCAAGTAAATAATATACATAAAGACGGAAAAATTTCACACCACTCATCCACGAAGAACTGAGACAAAACGATGCATGCAATTTAGGATAGTTCAGTTTGTAACACGCAATCGAAAAATTTCAATATCGCTTATCCAGTCGGTCGGGTTAACGGGGCTATCTTCTAGATCTTAAACACGTCGGAAAATGGTATTAAAATTATTGGAACCTGCACGGTACTGTTTGAAAAATTCACAACAGTAGTGCTCTTTCATGCTAATTGTGAATTAACCGGATATACAAATTTTGCAGCCGAAAAAGCGTTCAAAGTGGAGCAGCCAAACAAGAGTACGCGAATGGATACCAGTCAGCAAGAAATGGGCTGATTAAAACAGTTGAATACATATTAAGGTGGCGGTGTGTCAAACAACAGAAAAGCAATGATAATCACAAACAGGAAGGAAACAGACATTTTGTTTGCAGTTACGGTATAAAATTCATCCTGATTGTTTGTTGCACACAGCAAAGACGAATGAAGACAAATCTGGGATCGACTATCTGCAAACAAAACAAACATGCTTGAAAGAATTCATCGCCCCTCATCATACCAAACATAAGACGACAGACTTCCCAGACCAGTCTTGATAATTCCATTATCAGATTTTAAAAGTGAATGGTCACTACTGCGTTAGACGCAATGCGGCCGGTTAACACGACCTGCATCAAGAATGGTAACAGTAAGTGTAGGTGATACAATTTATGAGGACCGAACGTGTTCCATTATGGTGAGTTGTACCGGACTAGTCGATATATATATCATAAAACTACTTGAAAGTTTTCAAGTTGACCATCACTCACATTTGATCGCAGCGTTCGCATTCAGATAGACTTTCCAGCCAGCCTCTTTCGAAAACAAGCACTAGATTCGAGTTTCGCTCTCATTAGAGCTCGTCAGTAGTGCATATCCTTGCCACGGCCGGGATTTGAACTCCGGCCATTTCAATCATGAGGCAACCGTGTTGACCACTGCGCCATTGACCTCACATTAGGCACGACCGAATCATCAAATCTGAACGCTCAACCACTCTCGCTTGTGAGCAATGATCAGGTTGCCCGATCGTCTCGAGAGGAGACACAGTTACTGCCTGTTAACTCCAATCGACAACTCCGCGATTAGGACGTCAGAAATACTGCACCTATAAGGCGAACGGTGCACGTTAGCCAGCGACGAGCTCAATTTAACGATGTCCCTCCTGGAATTATGATAGCAACTCTAACATTCGGCTCATGGTGAACGTTCATCGTCAAGTTGTCCATATTCGATAAACGAACGTAGGGAAACGTCTCAAAACACAAAGACACTTGATTCGCCTTTTTGGCCATTGCTGAACGTCTGCGTGACGGGCTCTTTTCATGTGAAATAAAATTTCCTACGTCACGTTCACACATAATGGTACCAAGTTTTTTCGTTAAGCACATACTCAGCACAGCCACACTGATGAAGATTTATTACCACAAATTTAGTTTGATATACCACGACTAATTCGCAGTAGTCCATCGAAGCAAGATGTCCAGATCAATCTGAAGGTTGTCTATATCTGCCGTGCTATGATGTCATAAGCAGAGAATAGATAAACTGTGTTAATCCTAGCACGGTTGAAATAACTAACAAGGGACTTAGTGAACGGCCTTATGGCGCACCAAAAATACAATCCTATCATCAATAGTGGTCCCAATCTTTAATGCAAACGATGATACTTAAGGGTAGAAAATCATCTCTATCACTGTTGAAGAGTTCCATGCACAATGTTGACTGATCCGTTTGATCAAAGAGCTTAGTTTGCTTTCTTCCCTGTTGAGTTTCACGCAGTGATGTAAGTCAAACTAACAGCCCGCGTAACCGATCATCAGTTAATCTTTTTGTGGTAATAAACACTACCAACAGTAATGTGGCCAGCCTGTAATTGGCGAGCTGTTTAAGGTCTCCTCTCTCAGTGATGCATAAAGTCTTGTCTGATTGCCATGGATAGTGGTGTTTTTGGTAGCTCGTGTTGATGGTTTAGATATTTAGCTCTACATTTTGAATGCAAACGTTCCTTCATCAAACAAGTTTATATCACCAGTGAGTAAGAGTTTGAGCGTATAAATGTGAACCTATATGTGGTGGGCTCAATCCTTTACAGACTAACGTTTACAGTCTAAATGCTGAGGTCGATGAACAGGTGAATACAGAAACCGTGTGCTATCCAACCGTTAAAAAATGCGCTCTCCTAAATATACCTATTAAACAACTCACATATTGGTCTCGACAACTCTCCGGTTCACTTCTCTGTTATCAATAGCACTGGGGACCGGGGGACTCGTTTTCACATAGCGACGGTAGACTCCAAAAGAGCACGTGTTTTTAATCATACGTGTCTTAAGGGCATCTCTATTTTTCACACTGGGTTCAGGTGTTGCCACCAACAAAGGCACTCCGTTACGATCACCGATACTACTGACAGCGTCCCTCCTTATAATGATTATTCCATCTGTGAAGCACAAGCGAGAATCAGAATAACTTCCAGTACCGTAAAATAATTTAAAAATGCTATAAAAAGTTCAACCCAATTCCAAATGGTACCGTCGTTTAAGCCTTTCTAGTATTAGTAGTACCCATTTACAAGCCAAACAGTATTTTTTTTTACACATGTGAACAATGGTGCACATTCGGCAGAGCCGCACAAAGGTTCTGTGCTAACTGACGCGGTGCTGTATCTCGTCAAGCGGCCAGTTGCATGTCGAGCAGCCAGTTGCATGATTTTTTTCAGTTGCTGCGAAGTAAAGAGAGTATTCGACTACAGCTTATAGTACGTGTTTACAGCTTTATGTAGATTGTCAAAGTCCCTGAAAGTTAAATGTGGGAAAGTTTTTCCCTCAGCTTTAAAGATCAATACTCCATTTTTGCATCTAGGGTTTCCAGACAAACTTAAATCCGTCCGAGTAATCTTTATCATTGATACAAGCAACATATACTCCAAGGTCAGACTATAAAAAGTACACGTTTCACAAGCTATTTTACAACAAATTTGGACATAACTGATGAAATGGAGAACCTGTCCAGTTTGTACAATCATAGAATGTTGACTCGACCACTTACCCATCATATCACGGTGTCACAGTTACCGGGATCGTAGTAAGGCAACCGAATTATTGTACTTATTCGCATAGGCTGAAATCAGCTAATCATCAGTGGTTGACCTACAACCTGAACTGTATCCACTAAGGCCTCTGGAAGGAATAAAACAACGTTGTTTGAACAATTGTTAAGATATTCATGGGTTGCGCGTTGTAGTCAAGGGCTAATATAGTGAACGGGAGATCTGGCATCAATGTATTCGTTGTCCAACAATTTGTGGGTGGTTGATGTGGCCATCTGTTTATCACACATAACCAAGTGGACTCTATGTAGTGGAGGGTGCAGGGAATCACGAACAATGATGTTGTTATCATTGAAACAATTCGAACAAACAAAGGCCCAAGTTTGGACGAAAAAGAGATTGAACTCAAATTTAAAGTAACTGCAGAATTTGTCACATTTGTAAACGTGACATTCGGCTGTTCAAGTGAATGCCCTTGACAAGAGACTGACTAATTAAATGTTATTACCAAACAACAAATTTTGGTGTGTTGCTCACAATGATGCAGTATGAATTAGGTCATTAGACGGATGTGTTAGTAACCAAATTCAGCCGTTATCCCTGAATATCACAACTACTCCATCTTTAACCTCAGCCGGTGATGATCATTCGTAGTATTTTCAATACGCTGAACCTTCTACTCAGGTTAGCCTCATCAATGCTAAATGTTAATGAACGACTTCTGCGTGTTGCACACTTTCAAAAGTGACCACGTTATACTGTCACGTGGTCGTTCTATTACTCGATTTTGCTACCACTTGCTCCTACTCGTGTGTCAGTCACGTGGCTGATCGCAAAATATTGATTAGAATTCAAAATACTGCTGTCAACGCTGGAGAACGAAAACATCTGGCGATCTTTAAGTTTTAAATGGATTACTGGAGGTGATGTACATGTATGCTGACAATGGTCTAATAATTATTCTGTGTACTCATCTCTGGTTATTACATCNCACATTTGTAAACGTGACATTCGGCTGTTCAAGTGAATGCCCTTGACAAGAGACTGACTAATTAAATGTTATTACCAAACAACAAATTTTGGTGTGTTGCTCACAATGATGCAGTATGAATTAGGTCATTAGACTAATGTGTTAGTAACCAAAGTCAGCCGTTATCCCTGAATATCACAACTACTCCATCTTTAACCTCAGCCGGTGATGATCATTCGTAGTATTTTCGATCCGCTGAACCTTCTACTCAGGTTAGCTTCATCAATGCTAAATGTTAATGAACGACTTCTGCGTGTTGCACACTTTCAAAAGTGACCACGTTATGTTGGCACGGGGTCGTTCTTTTACTCGGTTTTGCTACCACTTGCTCCTACTCGTGTGTCAGTCACGTGACTGATCGCAAAATATTGATTAGAATTCAAAATATTGCTGTAAACGCTGGAGAACGGAAACATCTGGCGATCTTTAAGTTTTAAATGGATTACTGGAGATGATGTACATGTATGCTGACAATGGTCTAATAATTATTCTATGTACTCATCTGTGGTTATTACATCCTACCCAAGCTAACACAAATCACCGGAGATGTGAACTGGATGCAGCGTGGGGTCCATGGCGGTGTCCGGGTGAAGAGCAGACGTGCACTGAACCAACTGCTACTCGATATAAATGTATTGGAGGAAATTGTACTAGTGAGGATCCATGCGCAAACCTTCCCGGTTTTCAGGTGAGTCTAATCAAAACACCTCCTCGGGGAGTGGAATAACAAGTTTTTTTTCGGTTGGTTGATCACATCCTTAACTCTACTTCAGGGTGATGGTTTTGCACTTTAGTCTTACAAATTTATATCCACAACATCGATTAAATATGCTTCATTCACAATGACACTATACGTCGATGTAGAAGGAATTAGCTCTTAAGGTTATTCGCGTCTGGAATCCGTCCAATTTCTCCTAGTGTCATTTGTCTCCACAACAAGCGCAATTACAACGGTGCCATGAAGTGGTAAATACGTATGACAATTTACTGCTGGTTTGTTCCGAGGACGTTTGCTTTCAAACGCTGTTTTTTTTTTCAGAAATGCTAGCACGCGCTTTTGGTATACACACTCCAATGACCGCAAAAGGCGTTTAGTCCTTGAATTTATTCATCCTCAGACATGTGAAATTTAAGTAAGGAAACACAAATTAAGCCGCTGTTGAGACGTGCAGTACAACACCTAAAGTTTCTTATCTTTCTCCCTAGTTTCTAGTAGCCCTGGAGTTGGAGGTAGTCATTATTTCGAGTACTCCTTCATACTTATTAGTTACGCCATGCATTCTGCAACAATCCTTCTCATCCTGCAGTTCTTTCATCTCTTTTCACTAGATTTCTTCTCATCAAAATTATATGGAGTTCAGATGAAGTAATCTTGTTCCGGTCCGGTTTTTATGCATATGTCACTTTACTAATTCTTTATCACACGTTCTTATTTTCTTGCTTCTCCGCTTCGTCACATACATGAACGCCGTTATGGAAGCACCACACACAGACCTTACTACATAGAAAAAGACTTTTTGGCCCGGGCTGCTGTCACCTGAATTCCAGTTGTTATCATTTCCCACTCTGTCTAATGGTTTGAAGCCGCTGAGATGTTGAATGATTCTTACGTGTGTCTGTGACGCTTCAAGATTTTGTCCAACCGCACTTCTTTGGTCGAATAACTGTCATTGTCATTTGGTCATATTCTAACTTCTTGGTCTATTGGGGGTCAGAAGGGTTCCATCACACATACACGGAAATGGACATATTTTGCACTTGACTCAACAGAAGCTTGATGGATCGACAAAATCGGTGGCATGAACGGTTCCCTCATCCCTTCCATGGCTGACAATCATCATTCGGTTGTTGTACTATTGCTTTCAGTTAGCTCAATCGTCTGTAGGTGCACACGTTTCCTAGATCTTGGGTGTCCGGATTTCCTGTCCCCAAAGCATTCACTCGTTCATTCGCTCATCCATTCGCGCATTTATTCATGCATTCCTAAAGGCCACGGGTCTGGCGCGATGATACTGTGGCTCCGGCAGCCGGTCAGGACAAGTAGCATGGAGTGAACGAAACGAGAAAAAAATTGCTGAAAAGATGGACATCATAGAACTTTCCCTGAGATGGCAATGAGCACTTTTCACTAGAGTGCCTGTAGTCATACTTGCCAAACGTGACCCGTGAGAAGTCAAGGTAGATTTCGGTGCATCTCAATTTGTCACGGTATGCACCATCGATCGTTGAGTTCTTTGTAAGTTGCCTTTCACTAAGTAACATTTTCGATAAGCTATTGCTCAGGTGGTCATATCACCCATTAGCTTTCGGCAATAGGCCGTGTTATTTAGCAGATCGCGCGTTATAGTGCATCCGGAATGTCTCCCCATGGCATTTCATGAACAGTTTTCTACTAAATTTTTTCAGAGTAACCACCGAAGAGCAGCTGATGTCCGCGCACTGAATTGTTAATTCTCCATAATTTTTGAGACCAAATCTTTTTTTCTGAGAGGCGGCTAGTTTCATCCCTTCCTTATTTGCCGGGACCTCAGTCGTTTTCCAGAAGACTGTGTTGACGCTGTAAATGGATTATCGCAAGTGAATCCATTTCCAAAGTTACTTTGATACGTTCTCTTTCTGACTGCACCCAAGATGTCAAGTCAGCAATATAGGTGCCAACCGCAGTCACGCAAATAAAAACGAAATCAATTTGTTGTTGTGGGTACCTTAAACAGATTGAATTTTGGGTCCTTCGTAATCCTGATCCACATCAGAAGCTTCCGGTGCCTCCCCAGTCGGAACCTTTGTACTAAGTGGTGTCTCCTGCACCTACCCAGTACATACACGATGCAATTCCCTTCAGTAGTTAAACCCTTTTACTCTGCTGACGTCAGGACACTAGTGACAAAATCGATTATTCACTACCCCATGTGATTGCTGACAGGTGTCGCTACCGTGAAAGTTCTTCTTCTAGTGGCATGCCACAGTGATAGGTGTCGCTCGTTCACTTCCTGTTGTACTCGCGTGAAGGCTTTCTGGATAGTGTCGCTCCATTCTAACTGATATATCTCCAATGGACCTCGTGCAGTTGTAAAGAGGTGGGGAGATAAGGTCTTACAGAATGACAGTGACACTAAATTCAAGCCGGAAATTACCTCAATATGTACTTAAAATCCGAAAACATGGTCACTCTAATCGTCAGTATCCTCCTTAACAGTGGCTTGATTTCATCTTGATTAATCAATTGTTTTGTTGAAGCTACCGATGACCGCCCGAGCTGTGGTTGCACAGCATTTAGCCAAAGTCCAGGGTGCTGAATTCGATTAAAGGCAGCACTTTTTTATGGAATACGCCTCGATTCCATGTTGTTATCCACCAAGACATCAAATTGCATGTGGTCGCACTACCGTCAAACGTTAAGCTGGGAAGTGTGTTCCGAATGAGCTGAACGGTATGTAGCAGAGTCGCTGCTGTTTTACGCGCACCGTGAATGTGATTCTTTCACGATCTTCGGGTTCGCTTGCCGGAGCAGGTTCACTTGTAACTTATTAAATATGTCGACTACCTACGATACGGACACTTCTGTTTTGTGTTATCTCGTCTAATATTTGAAGATCTTTACAAAAGTGATACCCGCTTTGGAGTTTTCTACCAAAAAGATCAATAAGACTTAGAGGTCGTTTACTTCTTCGACAAATCCTTCACCCAAGATATCTAGTGTCATCATCATCATCATCAAAACAGCCATGAGCCTGACCAAAAGGTACTGTGGCTCCGGCCGCCGCTCACCTCAACAATAAGATGGAATATCTTAGAAGGAAACTTTACTAAGAAGGACGACGAACATTAAAGAAGGCTAAGCGGAAGAACTAGAAATGGTATGGATACAGATACGTCATTGACTGCAACACATCGCCATCTCGGATAGCGTCTCTAACCAGCGGTATGAGTGATCACTCAGCCCACCGGTCAAGTCGGCGCGACTGGCTGGTGATAAGTGAACCATCTTTTTCACATATGGTCTCACTTACACCGACTTGACGGCCAGTACAACCACGGATCAGGGAGAAAAGCCTTCTGCTATTTCCAGATAAAAAGGCTTTCTCCATCTCTTTCGATTGCTGGACCAAGTAGTGCTCACGGTCTTTGCGCAAGCTTTTAGTCAGCATGCGTTTAAGTTCTCGACGGTCATCATCGTATTCAGAACCGGGTGGGATAGAACGACGCTTGTTCATAAGATTTATCGACGTGACGGATATCCAGTTCTGACGAAACTGAACAGCTCCTTCGGAGCGTGCCTGTTCACAGCACGCTTTCATAGCTCCGGCGATTTGTTCCCAGTGTTCGTTAGGATCGTTCGTCTGACTCGAACTGGGCAACTTCTCTGCCAACGCTTTTTGGTAAGCGTTCTTCACATCCTCATCGCTCGAATGCCAGTTAAACACCTTGCATTTACGAGCGTAAGTCCTCTGGGCAAATGACAAAACGAAACGGGCACGCACAACGGCATGGTCCGAGTCCAGGTGGTTGCTCCAAAAGGCACGACAGTCCTTAACAGAGTGGCGCCACCTGTAACTAACTGCTATATGATCCAACTGCGTCCACGGCTGAGAAGCACACGGAGGTCTCCAAGTAACACAGTGCTTCTTCCTGTGTTGGAATGCAGTGCTCGAAATATACAAACCGTGGGATGCGCACAGCTGTAGTAGTCTTTCGCCATTGTCAGTTCGTTGTGCCCGGACACCAAACATACCTCCTAGCCGC
This sequence comes from Paragonimus westermani, assembly GCA_008508345.1. Taxonomy (NCBI): domain Eukaryota; kingdom Metazoa; phylum Platyhelminthes; class Trematoda; order Plagiorchiida; family Troglotrematidae; genus Paragonimus; species Paragonimus westermani. The sequence goes on from QNGE01000892.1 coordinate 16,286, forward strand.
TTCTCATCCGAAGAAAGACGACCAAGCTGAGCATTAAAATCGCCCGCTAGTATGATGATGTCTGAGTGTTTAGACTGCCTCAGAAGGTCAACGAGGGCGTCATAGAACGCATCCTTGGCAGCATCCGGACAGCTGTCCGTCGGAGCGTACGCCGATATAATGAATACACAACGCCTTTCTGATTTGCGTCGACAGACTTTTACCGACGTATTGAGTCTGACAGCGCACAAGCGACTGTTCACTGGGATCCAATCGAGCAAACATTGCTCTGCACGGGAACTCAGCGCGATTCCCACTCCAGCTCGACCGTGAGATTCAGCTTCGGCGTCACCAGAAACCCTGAGACAGAAGCGCTTGGATCGAAAGCTATCGAGTGATGAGCTTAAATGGATAGCTGTGCTAAAATCGCGGACTCACGTCTCCGACACACAGCACACGTCAAGCTCCAGACTTGAGAGAGTGCTTGCCGGGGCAGCTTGCTGACCGGCTTGTCGGAGAGTGCGGACATCGAAGGCGCCAATGTTCACCAGTTGTCTCGGCCTCAGAAAACAATTATCGCTTGAAGGCACATGGAAGGCAGAATAAATAGGGGGTTAAACAGTAGGGGAAAGTCGTGGTCTATCAGTAATGACGCTGTCAAGAGAACGATAACCTCTGATATTTCCCGGTCGTTTATGCCGCGGAACGAGGTGGACTTGTGTGATCCCACCCCGATCCTCTGACTCAAAAGTCTGACCTGCGAAACAACAGGATATAGGTTTTACTTGGGGGACTCTACCCGGAGCCAATGACTCAAGAGTCTGACTCACTTGGCAGTGACGGGCTTGTCTAGCCCGAGGGCGCAGTGAATAAGACAATACTGTCTGATTCTGAACACTGCTGCGCGCAGCGGATGTACTCGAAGCTACATCGGGCTTTTGAGAGATTGTTGATATTTTTCGACCACATTGGATAATACGCTGGCGGTCACGGTCAACTTTTGGACGATCGGAGTGCTCTTTGTTTGAGGGTACATTTTCTCACCCCCTTCTTTCTGATACGGAAGACAGCAGTGCCGCAACTATAAAAATAGTTCTGCTGTATGTCAATAGGTTCGTGCCTCACTACCTAAGCACTCCTACGCGGTCAGTAGTGCGACATACAATCCTATAAGTGTAACCGCTTTTCGTCTGACTGCTCTTCTTTGGCCTGTCTGATAAGGTTGCACCTGGAAGGACCGGAGTCCTATTCAGCATAGCCCGCCGGATCAAAACAGTACACACGCCCGACCACCTCATCAGGAGGCAGTATAGGTCGGGGATGTCCGGTGTCTGTCACTACAATTACTGTTTGGGGTGAACATCTAGCCTTCAGAGTCAGTGCTGTCAGGCTCTTTCAATTTCTGGTATTTTATGTACAGTCGACTTGCAGAAGCCGTCTGTGGCATCGTCATTAGTGAGCAATTCAGCGTATTTCTCGAAGATGAGCTGAAGCGAAGGTGCTATGCAAATGAGAACCTTGATCGTGTCCATTTGGTGCAAATTAATCTGTTGGCGTTCTGTGAGTGTCATAAAGTCGTACCTGATTGATAGCTTCTTGAGTTTTAAGAAGCTCAAAATGTCTGATATCGTTAGAAAAGTCGCTAAACTCATCGTCCATTTTGGTTGCAATTACTCACTTCGCAAACAAACACAACATAATCTAGCCACTTATGTCCTCGAAATGCTCTGTTTTTAGTCACTTCTGGTTCAACGATTTGCATTCTGTTAAGAAAGCTCAACGAAATAACCTCCACTATATCACCTCGTCTTAACTTCAACTTAAGATCATTTTTCCTCTTTTCGGTGGCTCCCTCACTATTTGAATCCCCATTAAAAAAAGCATTCGGGAAGCAGCTTACTTTAAAACCTCCCTCTACCAGTGTCCACTTTGCTTTATCTAAAAAAGCATATTTATTCCTCGATCTTTCGTGATGTCACCTTCAGTGCATACATATCTGCTGAGTGCCGACACTCTGCTGTTATTGATGGCCACGTAATTCTGTCGGAGAAGCGTCTGTCGCACATCGCGTTGATCGTTACAACTGCAACGCGGTCAGGCAACAACATGTATATTGGCTATGAAANCATTTTTCCTCTTTTCGGTGGCTCCCTCACTATTTGAATCCCCATTAAAAAAAGCATTCGGGAAGCAGCTTACTTTAAAACCTCCCTCTACCAGTGTCCACTTTGCTTTATCTAAAAAAGCTATATCCGCGAATTTTTCACATTTGTGTTCGCACACTGCTTTGCTACCCCGTCAACCTTTGTCAGGTTGAACAGCATCTACAGCCATTATTTCCTTGGGAACGGCTTAAACCTGAAGGCGGTGAAACTCGCTTCGCATAACGCGTCTGTGCACCAGTTACCAGTGTTACAGAGCGTGTTTTGTTGCTGTATATATATATATATGTATATCTACATGCTTTCGACCGTCACTCCCAGTTTCTGGTAATCTTTACATCCAGGACTACCGTCAGTTCTGGCACTTGAGCTGTTCTTTTTGATTTGTGGCGATTGTGGGTCAAGGTGGCTTGTCAACTGGTTTGATAGAAGTAAAGTTCCATCAAACTGAGCCATTGGAAATAATAAGATCGAGTAGCACGGCGAATAGTGTCTGGACCTTTTGAATGGTTTAAGTAAGATCAAGTCGATAATAAGTTGTCCATCACAACGTTATTTTTGTATCGTTTGCCCTCCTATATAGGCTTTGTTAGGTTGGTTGAAAGTTGACGTCTAGGTTGGGACGGTGTTGTCACTTCGACGGAGATAGTAGAGATAATGGTGGCTGAGTGAAAGCGTTCCATAATTCAGCGAATGGCTTGAAATACAAGAGGAAAAATCGAGAACGAGCTCCGAACCTCGGCTGTGCTTGTCCATACGGTTTGACTGCTTCGCGATTAGTAGGCAACTTTCAGGATTAGCACAATAAAACCCACTAAAACCAAGTGCGAGTTAGTCGCATACCAGCGACCACCGTCAATACATGTGGACCGTGAAAAAGTTAACGGTGAATAGGATGTCTCTTATGGTGTATCAGACGTCTTATGAGATTTAGCGCTTAATGATTTTCTACTAGAAGCAATTGCGTCAACGACATTATCTTCACCAGCGTAAATGTTACAATTAATTCAAAGTTCATGTCCGAACCACCGGAAGTTGTCAAACTTCATGTATGCACGTGATTACCACTTGAACGTCTTCTAGGCTTACGAAATTAGTCAGGATTACAGTTTTTCAACAGCTACCGTTAACATTGAAAAAGAATCCACAACATAATAACTCGAACATCATTACATTCACATTACAAAAACTAACATTCTGCTCTAAGGTCTCTTTCAAGATTGACTGAAGAAACATATCTGACGTTCAGTCTTTCAAATATCTGCACTGAATATTCGTTTCTTTACAGCTGCTACGTCGTTGGCGTTACTTCATGTTTGGTTACAAACACAGAGGCCAAAACTAAGGTGGTGAACTAAAGCAGATCTGAACATAGCGGTAAGAAGACGGACACCAGTAGATGCTAATATTTCGGAAAGCATCACACTGCATTTTGTATTAGATCGACAGGGCCTCTATGTGCCTGTAGTCCAGAATGAAAGAATATTTGCTAAAATCGGCTCAGAATGTGACAGCACAGGTTATTTCACACCTCCTGGAATCACGTAAACTTCTCGCTTCGTCTTTCGTCAGACACATGTTGGTAAACGGTCATCAAATTAAGCTCAAATGGACATTTTTGAGTAAAAACACATTAGGCTATTCCTCTATATTTACGTTTCGCTGAGGTGGTCGCAAATAACAATCTCAAGCCAGCTTTATATACAGTTGTGTGAGCCTCAGATTCCCATGAAACTAAAAGTTCGCGCTATCCTCCCTAGTACTTGCTGTTTCATTTTTTCACCCACAACCACACTAATACTATATAGATATATATTCTTGGTTATTATTGTTTGGTACTCAAGAAGCGATAAGAAATTCTGCTATCCACCAGTGTCCCTGTTGTGTTCAAATTTATGGAGGGAACCAAATGTTTCAAATCTTTACAGCAGATCATCAACTGCTGTTAGCTGTGGGCTAGACGTTATAAACCACGTTTATCTTAGAGGATGTAGAACCTTTCTGACTGAAATAATCAAGAAATTAACTAAAACCACAGTTAGGTTTATTCAGTTGTGCGAATATTGTTGTTATGTGAGGCAATTCAGTGGCACACTTGTGGTTACGCGTATTCTCACTAAACAGTCGTTGGTCGTTTGCAAGCTGTAGACACACTGTTGTTAAGCAAGCGCTAGAAACACAGGTTTCCTTCTGTTTAAGCTTGCAAGTTTTCTACATAAGCGAATATTCTAGATTAAACATAGGGGCCTTGAAGAATCAGTTTTCTTCATTTCATGTTGCACCTAAAAGTAAACCTCCATGTTACAGTTGAACGGTAATCCTCTCTCATGGTCATTTGAACACTTTTTCCATACAACATTTATGAATTGCATCAACAATTGTTTTCTACCCCATTTCACAGAGTCCATTTATATTGGCTAGTGGTTACTCGCGACTGAGATAACCTTATTGCTTTGTCCGACAAGGATGTTTGTACCTGAAAGGCGTTTATTGTCAGAGGCCAAGCAAGTGGAAATGCATCACTACAGAAGAATACACTGATTTCTGTACGTGACCTAGATTTACTTTCGCAACCAAACACACCGAGCTAGTTTTCATGTCACACTAGACCAGAGGAAAACGTATTCTTTCTTCTAGAGGCAGATGATTACCAACAGTTTCGGAAAATGCGTTGTTCTTCTGGATTCGTACCACACTACTTGTTGAAGCCAATGAGCAACATATAGCACTACAACTGAATATATATTTTATACTGGTAGGAAACGAAATCTTGCAAAACGGCCATTGCACAAGCTCAGTGCGTGCCTTGGTGGGCTGCTTGGTCCGCGTGGACGAAATGCACAGCTATGTGTGGTTCCATGGAGAGTACTCGATTTCGTCCTTGTATTGGGGCTTGGACTGTGAGGGGTATTCACAACGAAGTCAACTCTGAACTGTATGGGTCATGTGCGATAAACACGCGGGCGGCTGAGAGCGTGGAGACCAGAGAATGCCCGATTCGACGTTTGTGCCCAAATATAAACGGCGCATGGGGAGACTGGGGTCCATTTACTCCGTGTGCGGTAACTTGTGGGACCGGCTTCCGACACAGAGTTAGGCTCTGTAATCGACCAACTCCACGAGGAACTGGACTGTACTGTCAGGGAATCGATACGCAAAAGGTACAATCTACTTTTTCACTTTCTTGTTTATTCGGTACGCATCTTTTATGATTCGTTGTCCAGGGTCTTCTAAAGTGTTATATGTACATCCGGCAAAACAAAAACTATGAACTTCATAAACATTGGGGTTACACAATACACAGACTCGGTTTCAATATGTTCAAGTAGTGAACAAACTTATGGCCCTCAACTAGCATGCCAGTAGATAATGTGTGTTGTGTATGAAACCGTGTGTGATCGCTTAAAATTTGAGTGTACGTTCTGGTTAAGCCAATAGGAATTTATTAGTGAAACAGAGGTGAATATGTCGAAGGCCGAGATAGACTACATTCATAACTTCTGCCATCGTTAGGTTGCTGTTCTACAGTATTGTGCCCTGAATAGCAGTTTAGGTCAGCAGCCGCTGTATATACATCAATTATTTTCAGAACTACGTACGTTAGTAACTAGCAACGTGAAAGTACTAATCCCCTGTTTTCACATAAAAGGTGTTTGTAAACTATCAATAAGATATTAGTTATTTGTTTTACTGAATCGTTTCAAGGCGAGAGGTAAGGAAGAGAATTGAGGACGGCCAGGAAAATTAATTGCTCTTACGTGATAATTTGCGCAGTGTCCATTGGAAAATGTGTGCATCATGACCTTGATGGCTAAGACAATGCCTCGATAACACTTTGTAAACTGCTACCCCACCATTTCATGTTTTACTAATTTCACGCCATAAAGTTGCTTCTTCTATTGATTAGGACGTTGGATGCAAACTTATGAGATTCAAAGTTAACTTTGGAATGAGCGACAGACCTATATGATCGAATTTGTGGCTACTGTGAATGAGTAAATGAAATTATATGCGGTCCATAGAGAAGGCAGGGAGGACTATCCGCTTGTTACAGATATTATTAGCAAAATGTGAGATGGGAAATTCAAATCTGTGTTCTTGGTTAGTAACTCGCGGTAGTTAAAATGTTTCACAGGATTGGCTGGGTGCTAAAGCTTAGAGTTATTGAACTGCTCACTAAATTATCCTAAAGAAGTAAGGATCTGATTGCTTGCGTCGGCTGCATCAACACAACAACATCATCATCATAGACAGCAATATATCATTGGTTCACACTAATGCTTAACTGCCACACAACCATGAAGAAAAAGCAAATCATATGTAGGAAGAGAGCAGGAAAAAGAAGGGGCCGAGAAGGGACCTAACTGCTGGAAATAACTACGTCCATATTCAAACATTCAAAATCAAGGTGCCTACACCTTACAAACAAACAACCAAGCTGCAAGTGGGAATAAAGCGTCATCAGCAAGACAGCTTACTTACGGCTTTCACTGCACCGCGTCATTAAATACACTCACTTCACAGTCAACTCGGCCAAACAACGACAACATTCACGCCACTGAGCTCGATTAGCCGCCATCTCACCTAGAGTCTCCAGCCACCGACTTTGTGAGTCGCGAGGGCCCAGCCTGGGAGACGAACTCGATCTACAGTGGCCAACCCCTTCGTGAACGACTTCATTTCCCTACGCCAGGTCATTAGCTGTCCACCTCGCACCTTACACCAGTCGGTCGTAGTGTCAGCGAATAGTGCTCGGTGTGGAAGACGACTAGCTGGCATCCTTAATACATGACCTAACC
>QNGE01000892.1:24625-42028 GCA_008508345.1 Paragonimus westermani
ACTCGAGTCTAGTGCTTCTTTTCGAAAGAGGCTGGCTGGAAAATCTATCTGAATGCGGAGGTTGCGATCAAATGTGAGTGATGCTCAACTTGAAAATAAACCAAATCCCCGACTACTCATCATTAGTTCATCTATTAGCCTGCCTGGTATGGGTATCTCTGTTGGTGTGGTCACCACGCCGTCCAGGTTAACCCCAAAGGTCATCGAGATGCGCAAGCTGTCACACCAAGTCAAGGTTTAGTCTCACTGTGACAGACTGTAATAAGTTCTTTATAGTGATTACTGGCCGAAGTACTTTTTGATGCTCGTCGTACATTAGTTTCATAAGATGAATAAAGTTTGTTTGTTTGTTTGCAACCAAACTAGCAAAGACCAAATTTACCAATCAAACGGTGAGCCAGGGAACGATGGAATTTTCGGGCCGGAACTGATGTTTTTGGTTGAACATTATAATGGTGGTTGAATTAAAAGTTTTCATAATTGATATCTGGTTTCTGTTAAGTAACTATATGCCAGAGTGTACGCGTTCAAACTGGAAATGAGTGGATTGTAAAACGGCGCAATAAAATTAGTTGTTGATGGGTAGTCGAGGATTTCGTTTATTTTAACGTTGACCATCACTCACATTTGATCGCAACCTTCGTATTCAGATAGACTTTCCAGCCAGTCCCTTTCCAACAGAAAAAATAAGGGGTTTGAAAATTAATGTTGCTAGCACCTTTTACAGGCATTGTATGATCACTTCACTCAGTCAATCGATCATGCCTAACGCACTGCTCACAGGTAAGCGCCGAATAGAAATAGAGTTAGGTTGATCACGAAACTCACCAGATGGACAAGCATGTTTCTTGTGGTGTGGTAAATGAAGCCCTAACCACGTTAGAACCACTTTCAGAGAATTTAACCAATCAATGAAATCGAGCAAGAAATCTTGGTAAATGAAAACTCTCAGACGGGCAGGAAGGCGAGAAAAGTTGATCAACGAACTGCAAGTCGATATGCGGACGATTTCTCTCTGAAATTGTCACAGCCTTTGATCCATTGGTGATTATGGTGACGTTCTAAGCATGTATTACGGTGTTGAAATGACTTTCAGATCCACGTTTAAAAAGACGGCGGCGTTCAAACCGATTGTCCGCACAATCAGTACCGAGTGTGACAAGGAGGGTATGAACAGGTTGATAGTACTTATACCTATGGAAAAGAAACTTGCCAGGAGTTGTGCTGGATAATTTCACGAACGCCACATTCAGGGGATAATTAGATGGTTTATTTGCCAATAAAGAAATCTACAAAACAAGCAGTGATCTTATTCCGACTGGACTTAATGGTATATCGCATGCGATTATCAAGGATCGTCAACTTTTTGTTCTTATTGATCAGTTTCTTTTTTGTATCTGTCAGTTCTCGGTAAAAGGACCAGTAGTTCGGTACATGCAAGATGTCAGCACAGTTTCACCTTAATTGAACGGAACATATCAAGGAAACTATACAACCGTCGAGGAACCCTCTGACAATGTTTTTGGGAATGTCTTGTGGTGATGCCTTCAACATGCTACAACTACTTGCTAAACATGTACCTATAGTATTACTATAGGCTGAGGATTGGATGGTCAATAAGTATCATTGCATTTTCCCCTCATCATCCCGAATAGAAAACAGTGAGCACAAGTGTCCATTGTACGTCACATCTATGTATCTGACCAAGATTTTCAGATCGGTTAAAGGAAGAGTTTTACTTTCGTTGTCTGCCAAGATCGGATGGTCTTTTACGCCTATCCGGCTGACAGTATTCTTCTAAGAGAAATTCAGTGGTGCGGACGAACAAAATGGCGCACCGAAGATGATCCATTATCTCCACAACTCTACGGCATCCTTTTGTCATCTCAAGTCTTCAACCAAACAAGAATGACGTGGGTTACGTGAATTCGAGAAGCGATGCAAATTCCAAGACCCTGTTGTCCCTGATGAACACACTACCGTTAGAAGGCGCTGCTGCCAACATTGTGCCTTCTACAAGGAGGATCTTGCGTTTGCTTGTGTATACTTCAGAATGGTCATTAGATAGATTGAGACGAACCTTGTGATTCATGATGCCGGAGGTGTCCCACTATTCTTATTGCTTGAAAAAGTCCCGCAATTCTACTGAATTTCATCTTCCTAGGTTCTACATCCCTTGAAACGCTCAACTATTTAACCATCTAAACTACTACGATAACATAGTGTCATCAATAGTAGTAGTAGTCGCCATAGAGATTTAAGAAAACTACTAACTAACTAACTAGTAAGAGGTAAATTATAGTGTACCAAGCAGGCTTACTCGGTGCACCTCCTCAAGGAATGAAGCGCAAATATCGCACACGTGTCCGTAAAGATGCTTATACACCTTCCATCTCACATGCCTCAAAAGAGGTCTTGTAACCAGTGGTATGGCCGGGTTTCATCTAAGTAAGCCACGGATAAAATGGGTGTTTGATCTGTGTTTGTTAGCGTAGCTCTGAGGGAGAGGTAAACAACAGTTATATCAAGCAAATCGACTGAAGGTTGCCAAACCCCAAGGGTATGCTAAAATCGGAACTGACCTGTGACTCATACGCTACTTGAAAGCAAACTTGTGCCAGAAGCCTCACTTAGACGTGATATTTTGTTGCACTGGCGGATGTCAGTCTTTACATTCAAACGAGCATCTTCAAAGCAACTGTAGATTGAAACAGATGAAAGATAAATACGAAGACAGAAATGCTAAATATTGCAAGTGTCAGATTTGTCGCACTCATCACGGTTCTGGGACTAGGCCACAAGTGTTGCGGGACTAAGGTTCTCAGACGTTGCCTTATTCCAGATCTGTTACTTGTTTACTGTGTTGCCAAATTCTGTAAAGTCCATTTTGTACTTGTTCGATCAAATCGCTTTGTCTTATACAGACAATAAAAAGTTTCGCTGTTTTACTTGGTGCGACCTATGGTAGGACGTTTCAGTTGGTTCACCATCCTTTATCCCTTAAATTAGTAGTCTGCAGTCGGGGCCTCTGCGAATCGAATACAGTGTGTATGGAAGCCAATGGTCGTAATTATAAAACAGTGGAATACGGATTGGCTGCGGCTGTTGGACATGACGCGCAAATCTCAAAAACCAGCACCAACACGAAAAGCAGACCGTATGAAATGTACCCATCGCACTTGTGAATGAATTTGATTCTTAATCACAAACGGAGTTGTTAAATCGTTAGATCACAAAATCCTATCGTCTTTGGCGACAAAAAGATTAATTTACTGACACACTGTACAGAGTTTTAGTTTCACGTAATCACGTGGATTTTTTGGAATCATGTCTACTTATTCCCGTTAAAATTCATGTGAAAAGATTTTTTATACGGAGACTGGTGAGAAGAGTTCATAAGTTTTGACTAGCAAAGAAAGACTGGCTATGTTATAACCGAAGATTTTCTCATTTTAGGATGATGAACCACTTCAAAGTGTTGGAAACATATTACCAAAGATATATTGAAGATTGATTGGTAATAAGCTGCTTGAAGCTATGTTTAGTTGCTGGCACACGTTTGAATACACTATTTGAAAAAAAAGATGGAGTTCAAGGAAGAAGAATGTGAGACAAGCGTTGTATTTTCTTATTTCAAACGATAGAATACAGTATGCTCATGGAAGTTTTGTGGGCGTTAAAACACCGGTTTCTGCATTTCAATATACCGATACACGCCAGTCATCTGTAGTGATTACTAAAAAGGCCGTTATTTAAATGCAGCGGTGTCTTGATTCAAAGTCATCCAGCTAATTATTGAATGAAATCTAAACCACCCACCACGTGTTATGTACGTCTGTATTTGTAAAAAAGCCATTTTCTGTGTAACTTAACGTTTCGCTCCTGTTTAAGGTTTCAGATTTACTGCTCTCCACTCCAGGGTTGTTGGTGTTTATGTGCTCCACACACTCTTGAATGGCATTAAAAAACCGTTGCATTTCTAATTTCTTTAGATACCATGTGAAGGTCCAGTTCCATGTCCTAAACGAGGAGAATGGTGTCCATGGTCCAGCACCATTACACAATGTAGTCATCCTTGCGGTCCTTTGGGAATGGGCTTACGAACTCGTTTGTGCGCCTGTCCAAAACCAAGTCATGGTGGCGAAAGTTGTGCCGTGCCACCGGAAGCAGAAGATTTCGCTGCCTACGAAGCAACTAAGAAACCAAATAAGAACGTTCCAGAACCAAGCGATTTTGCTATTCATGCAATCAGAACTGGCCAAGGACGTTGGGGACCGTGTAATCGTAATCCATGTCCATACCTCAGGTTTCTCAAAGAAGCTGAAGAGAAGGTAGTCATCGGTGACTTGATTGCTCAAAGTGCTGAAGAAACTTGGATTTGGTCTGGCGGTGTGCCTGCCAAACGACACGACTCAGTTCAGTTACACTGTCCAGCCACGAGACAATCTCGCATCAATGTGTTTGATAAACCTGGTCGATTTCCCAAAGCGCGAGCCTACTGGACCAGAACTGTGCCCAAATCAGCCCTCACGCCATCTGATCTTCCTGGACAACCAGTAGAAGGAACGAAAAATATTTTGATTGAAGGTGATAGACTAACCATTCGGATACTGGAACCAGATGTCACCGGAGTCTATCGCTATGGTTACGAGTATGAACCAGGATATTTCGAAACAGTGTGTTTCTTCATTGTATATATTAAAGAAATGATCTGGGTAGGTTGCATTGAACTTCGCTGCTGGATCACCCACACCATATTTTCACCGTTCAGCATACAGTATACCTAACATGTTTTCTTTGGTCAAACATTCACGGCAGATGCACATTTTTATTCTCTGATTTTAGGTGCTTAAATTGCAGGGTTAATCAGAGACTATCATTTTGTTTGCTGTTAGCACAAGAAACTATACCACAATGAATAATCCAATTTGCACTTTTGTAGAATGTGAGCAGCTAATCGTAAAATATTTCAAGGGCTCCCTTTCAGCCCTTTATTCACGGGTTAAATCAAAGGTGAACTTGAAAAACCATCAATGACGAAAGAAGAAATCTGCCGCGATGTCACGAAGTTTTGTCAATCTCTATGCACTGATGAAGCTGTTAAACAGAATCATGTTTTGAAAAATCAGATTAGCACAAACCAAGAAGTTCGACTCAAGAAAAACCTGGAGGGATAAATATACACAGAATGAAGAGTGATTTACAATCTTTTTGAACGGCGGTTAGTGGTTGTGCTCACGAATAACTAAGGGGAAATTCGGGAAAGAAAGAAAACAAACGTACTTCTCCGACAATGACTGCTTGTTCAGTGACAAACAGCGGCCTCAGCAGAATCCGGTGCGAAGAGATAACATGACATGAAAAAACCAATTGTTGGTAAAAAGATCTGTGGTTTGTACACATCCTCGGATTAGGGATAAACTCGTGAACCAAACTGTTATCGTAAGCCGAACTGCCATAAACCAAAATCTCTCCCCAATCGTAAAATTAACTTAAAACATGAGTGTTACAAAGAACTTATCATCTTTTCTTAACGACTTGTATCGTTTTTTACTTTTAAATTGGGTTCAGGAAATTTCACACGGAAGCACATTTGACTTGACATGCCGCGCACTGGGGCTATGGCCTATTATCCAAAAGCCTCAAATGGGCACCTGGACTGTCTACTGGGATGTGCGACTGTCACAGCAATTGGAAGATTCTGTACACAGTACTACCTGGTGGGTCACAGAACTGATGAAACAGTTGACGGAAGAGGAGATTAACCGACTCAATCAGACGTCGAACGGAACGACCAGAACGAGAATGGTAGGCACTGGACTCACTCTGTGGGACACTGAATATCGTCGTGTGTATCAAGCAAATGAAGGCATGAACGGCCAATATACTTGTGTACTCTACAACCAAGTCAACAGCTCTTTCAATCGAACGTTCTACACAGATTCGTTTTTCCTCAAGGTTGCTCCACCCCCTACCGTGATGGAATTGGTATGTTTTTGATCCGAATTAGTCAGATTATACGGAAACTTACAGTGAGTGCTGCATATATCGATCAACGAGGTTTGCAAGATGGCATTTTGTTGACATTGTGAGTTGTCATTCGTGAGCGACATTTGTGACTGAACCGCACGTGAACACCTGTGATTTTTATTTCAACCATACAGCCATTTGTAAACACGAGAATTCGAGGAGATGGATATTTAATCCGTGGGTTGATTTTAAAATGTCATATATAGGTAATTGGACAAAAATGAGTGGATTAGTCATTGGATTTAACTTAAATAATCTTAAATACAACAAAAACACTCGCAAGTAATCCGAATGATCAGTATCAGCTTGCATTGGTCAAACAGACAAACTTGAGGTGTCAGATGACAATACTTCCGTCCTCAAATCGCGACCCATTAATTACTCCTATTCATTTTACTAAAACACTGAACTAGGTGTTCGCTGTCTGTCTCAATAACAAACTACAACAGTCATTTCTTCCTCAGTCTGTACACCCTACTCCGAATACCATATAGTGAGACACACAGAGTTGAACCAAAACATGAAGAACGCCTTCAACATGCACTCTCCCCGAAAACTGCAATGCTTCCGTCGGAGCACGGTTTGAACTGTCTTGAAGAGAATTATCACTCGAGTGGGGTGCTGTTATTGTGAAATATTTGCAGTGAACTTCTGTAATGCATTCTTGTGCGGAAACCATTGATAACCTGATCCAGGTGACAGAAACAAATCCTCTCGTTTGGTCGTGTAGCAATTCAGGAAGTGAATAAATCGCCATTACTTTGCATTATGAGTATACACAGCGAGTCTTTGTGTGTCACACTTAGGTTCGCCTGTCTGTTCTACGCACTCTTATCCGTCGTCAACTTCCAGTTTTTCATGCTCAACATGTCGAGTTCAAAAGAACTTAGTTGAGTTCATTGAAAAGGTGGTTGAATCATGTAATCCACTTTACATAAACTGCAACAAGAGTAACTTGTCTTATTCAACCCTGGTGATCGCACATTCAGCCTGCTTGTACGGAATCTCAAACCGTCTGAGTGTGAGCCTTGTCCTTTCCGGATCAACAGATGACAACCTTCTCTGCTCATTTTTGTTCAACATTTCTCATTACAGAGGATAAAACTTCCCCCAGCATGTGTACTGACTAAGCATGATGTGCTTTGAATACGCCCACTATGTCGGGAATGAAGACATGAATGTGAACACGCAATTTAGCCATCGATCCGTTGGGGAAAAGATAGACGCAGCGTCTAAAGTAACCACTTTTGGTAGCAAAATAAGGGGTCAGGCAGCCCGGTTCTAATATTTTCGGCAATACAGTGTCCTCATTTGGACGGTCTTCGTTGGGTTAGGTGGCAAGTGATAGACCACTTAGAAGAAGTCGTCAGTGTTCATCTGATGCCGACTTCCGAACAGATGAGCGAAGATGGCACTCTTCACCGATCGTGTTTCCCATGCCCCAGCCACCATAGATAGTGTTCTGGGATTCATTTCGAAAACTGTCTTAACGTTCGACCAATATAAACTGCTCCACAGGAACAAGTGAGCAAGTAGATACACATCGACGAGGTCCGAATTTTCAGTCTGTTTTTGATGAAAAAACCTGAGAGATGCGGATGTGGTGGACTACATACGTAGTTCAGTTGTGGCATAGGCCCTACTGACTTTCTATTTATCAGCCATTCTGCAGTATCGTCACCTTTTAAGGGCACTGGAATAAACAAATACTCTCGGTTTACTCCCACAGACCCCTCATCTAGTTGTACTGATATGAAGAATTATTGGAAGAACGTTTGCTTTACCTCTTTGTTCTGGAACATGGCATTAAAAATGTGAGTCGCTGGCTTCATAGATTACCATCAGCATTTGTACAGTGAAAATGATGTCAAAAGCATCAGATTTGAAAAGCGCTTAGCTGTGGCTTACTTGAGGCGGTAGATATATCAATCTCTGTTCAGAAAAATGTTTTCGAACTCTTATCAGTATAGACCGCTCCTCCCGTTAGAAGTGGCCAAAACAAAATGATTATTTACTTAAAAGTTATATGCTTTTCAGGGGTGGGGAATGGAGTCCACTGGAAGTTTTTCGCTCAAGATCGCACTCCAATTAAAGTCGTTTCGACCGCGAGGATAAGGCACTGGAGTGATAGGGGAATTTTTCATCGATGTTTTATATCCCACCAGAGCTGGAACCCAAGAACTGATTGGAATACAAGGCTCTATAGTTGTTGCTGCGTTTCGTGGTGCTAACTCATTTCGATAAGTTGATAAAGGCTCACTGTACACATCAGTAAAGAAAAATTCTATACGTGCTGGATAAGCGTTCAGCTGTCCACGATCTGGTTAACACAAACTTGTCGCACAGTAGGACCTGACCCACTTGTCCAGTCTCGTCCTGGATAAAGCACATTATACTTGCATGGTGAGCTGGCTTTGTCGGTCTGATTGAACTTTGCGAAGAATCTCAGCTACCGTTTATTTGCACAGTTCATACGTTATTCCTCTTTTTTCGTTGAAATGCCGGGGTCAGCTTTCGACAATACACACCAAATAATAAGAGAAAGAATGGGCAGTGCAAAGGGATGGTCAAAAACAAAGAAGGGAGGAGAAGTGAGAGAAAATTAGCAATAGCCAAGAGTGAAGATCGCAGAATTTTATTGTTGATAAGGCTTCGTTTCTTTACTGTTTGAAATAAAATGGTAAACTGGTAAATCAATAGATAACCTAAATGTGGAAGTAATAAACCTCGGTACCTCCGATTTAGTTGCTAAATATTCATCTATGTCATCGAGGACAACAACACAATAACACATCTACGCTTAACTGCTATGTCTGGCAAGTCAACAAGTAAGGGTTTGTTCCTCAAGTTGAGGACTGAAGTGGAGCTGGTATATTTTTTAAAAGAAAGGCCGTTCGAGAGCACTGCCGCCGGCTCGCTTTTTTGCTGTACAGGCTATTAAAACAAAGATTTTGATTGTGATCCCTAGTCGCTCTTTTGTCCCTCAACTTGAAAAATAGGCAAAAGAACAGAGCAAGCATAATGCGCACTAATAAGGACATTTGATTTAACCCTCGTTAAGATTAGGCCGAGTTGGTAAATAGATCAAAATACAACTGGTAAGCATATGATTTTAGGCAGCTATCCACTCTCCGTGAATCTGTTAAACATGGACTGAAGACTGGAAGGTAGAAGATTGAGTTAAGTTTAGATTTGCGGTTAAGAAGAAATTCATCAGCAATCGATATTCTGTCAATCGAACAAGCCGAACCTTACTAAAGTTCACTCAATTCAAGTCGGGCTGCTAAAAACCAACCAATATACGGTTAAGGGAGACGCTTTAGCATACAGAAGGATAATTAAGAACAATTTGTGTTCACCGGAATTCCTTTACATGGTGTTGTGAATACCACTGCTTTGCTATGGATATGTCATCGAAGTCAACAAGCTTTCAGACGCAGTCTTATAAAGTCCACTAACACGACAACCTGTAATTAGCAACATTATAAATTCCCCATTTCCATGAGAACAAACTTTGTTTGGTCAGTGTGCAACGCCCAGATAAACGTTTTTTCCACGACTTCACATCATAACCGTAACTACTTGCTATCTGGAAACGACAACACAGCCTCGTCTTTGATTTGGGATTACGTGACCTCGAAAGATTACGATGAATTGTTTGAGGAATATTCTTCGAAACGTTTTAATTTGAGTTGTTCTTATCTGGAGAACCACTGCACTGTTACAAAGTTCATCGAACCTGATGTACTGAACATAGTAACAGGTGGACTTCAAGGACTCCACTCTAGAACGGTTTATGAGCTACGATTTCTTTCAATTTCTCAGCCAATGGTCCACCACTGGAACTATAGTCACTTTTTCGGTTTGTTCTCAAAGTTGCTATCTGTGGAGTGGATTACACGTTTACGACATGTACTTGATCAGGCGATGTGAAATTGATGAGAGTCAGATACTGAAACCTCGAACTAGCTTTTCTGTAAGTTATTATGCGAGTACCATGCTGTGTACACAGTGACATGGTATATAGTCAATTTTTTATAAGTAAATGTTATCGGGTGATACTTTACTAATTAGCACCACTTCCAAACCACTGATCAGCAAGACAAATGTGCGTCTAAACGACTCTACGAATCCCACAAATAAGATTATTAAGTAAAAAGCAAATGCGCTCTGATTGAAACTCTGAACGAAAGTCAGTGTATTAAAGGAAACCACAGTCTGATTGACGTCACTGTGTATTTAAATTGTTCTGATTTATTATAAGTTCCAGATACAGTCTCGACAACCGACAGCTAAGTCGCTCCATTGCATTTTGCCATTTCATTATGGGGTGCTATGGTATCGCAGCAGCAGACGTGATTTTTGTATGTACCTGCATGTGTACTGGCCACAAACAGACGAATATGCTCGCGAATTTGAACAGATTTTCATTGGGGTTAATGGAATGATATGCACACGAAGAATTTGTTTAAGCATCAATTTTGGATTTGTTTATTTAACAGGCGGTCTTTTGACCGGAAAGCATATACGTGGACGTCATACAAGCATTTATTAAAATAAACTATTTCCAAATCCGCCTAGCACACTATGTAGGCCACTGGCAGCATTGCTGATTTGCGATCCACACAGAAAGGTAGGATGACCAGATATATGCCATTTTCGTTATTAAACTGTCTTAGATGAACACTCGGTGATCCACTAATCTGCCTATCACTCCAGGTTTCCGCCTCCGCATTTTAGTGACACTCCAATAGTTGTGTTTATCAGCTTATTTTTTACGTACTCTCTCATAGAAAAGAATGCTAAGCAGTCCGTTGTTACAAGTGATTACAACACCAGTTGTGATTCACATGTCAACTAATGTTACCCACGAACACATTGTAACAGATTAGTTTCACTACCACAGTGACACAGTTACTCTCATCCATGCTCATATTCAATCCATTACCCAACCAGTCATCCCATCAGGACTCGACGAACAGGGCCACCAATACTAATGATACAGTTCTGTTTCAAAACACGAGATTTGGACGTGCACACAACGTAAAAAACGACAAGGAGCTATGCTTCTGTGGTACTTTTCTGAAGTGAGATCCACACTCACCAAAACAGTTCTACCTTTACCCAATACATATTTTCAACATTCTTTCGTGACCAGTCTCAATATCCCCGTCGTTTATCTGCCCATTGCAGATTTTTAAATTAACCCCGCTTATTGTTTCTGATCATCTCAATGTGTTATATGGTCAAAATATGCTACTGAATAGTCGTCTGCAAGGCTGCGCATCTCAAGCGAACGGAAGACATGCGTGCGAGTAATATGGTGTCAATGGAATCGCGTGGGTTCCGTTAGCTAATTAGTAAACAGGTGCGTGATTACATATACTGAACATTAAATCCGGAATCTCAAGGATAATTTCCTTGGCATTGGGAGGCATATCTGTGACTGTGATAACTGGGCGTTGTTACCGTCATCAGCCAGGCGACAGCAACTGGACGGTTTATACATGCGAAAGAGTCCCTTGCAAGACACAAGGACAAATGACTTAAAACGGAGAACATCCGGTGATCCGAAGAAAAAGCAGACAATGGTTTTTGTTTATTCATAAAATAATTTCCGTTGTCATCCTTGGCCCCACTGGGACTAGCCTCTTACTTGGTGACCTCTGTTTATGCTGTTCAGTGACAGCATTTTGACTTTCGACCAGAATCGCTATTTTCGATATATCGAAAACCCCGTATGAGGATGTTGTGAGTCACGCTTTCACCATTTCTTCCTCGTTTTCTGTCGATTTGTTTTAACAGGTCAGAATTTGGTGTTTACGCAACAAATGGCATGTAGTTGTCCTAACCACTTCAGGAATGGTCGGATGCCTGCTATGTGCAGTCTGCTTGTGGCGGCGGTCGCAGAATATCGCACGCCTGGAAATTCAGACCAAAGAGCTAATTAAAGCAAAGAAGGCTTTAAATTTAGCAGACCTGGATGCGAAGATTGATTGAAAATGGATGGAGGTTGCTTCTTAACTGTTTTTTTCTACAAACTCGGACAATCTGAACAATAGCATGTTTTGAAAAAGAACGGAAGTCGAACTTTTGTAAAAACCATTATCCGCATTAGTTGGTGTTTCTGTCATCCGGAGACATTTTTTTTAATGCGAACATTGGGGACGGACATTGCTGTAAGTACACATAATACTGGAAATAGCCTTAGAAATCGTGCGCGGATGCAAACCACCGACGTGAGTTATACAACAACGGGGATGTACAGTTGTACACTGACATTAAAGAAATTAAGGCATATCACTGACTAATACAAGCGGTATATTCAACGTCTTGTGGGTCCAGTATGGAACAAGGAAATTGGTGAATAACAAACGATATAACACCGAAACTATTTGTCGAATACTGATGTTATACCCTAAAATGACGTTAGATTGGTCTGCTGCTAGATTGACTATTATGAAGTTGTTTGCGTAAGCGGTGAATCAAAAAGGCTGTCAGGTAAACCGTTCCTCCTCTGAGAAGCCTTTGTATTAATGTGTCTTGATCTTGCTCATCTTCTGGGCGCATTGCATTCTTAAAGTACAGAACATTCTGTTTCATCCATCGTTTTCTTCATTACTTCCAAAGTAAACCAGCAAATTGCTGGCGAACCGGGGCATCAAGTAAGTCAGTAATTTCTACCAAGTTGGTATCTAACCTACGAGTGATCACTCGTTTGACAGGTTACATACCAATTTGACAGAAGTACGTCGCGTACGTTGAGTCCACACAAGTTAACGATGACCCCGGACATCTAGATTTAAAGAGCATCATGCGGTCATACTCCGGTAGACAATGGGCTGATTTCCTGTGTTGAGGCAGAAAGTCGTTGAGAAACAAATCATAACACTAGTGGAGTGACCAAATGATCCCTCTGATATAGCAAGGTGGACAGTGTCACCAGTTTTTTTCAATGGCACTGGGTGTTCTCTCTTAGTAACGGGTGACTAACACTTGGTTACCCCGGCGATTATCATAGAATGTTAGTTTTTGATTGTCTTGATCAGGTCCTCCCAGCCTACTTCAACGGCTAGCATGAACACAAATTAACAACTGAAAACCTGGAGTATCATGAAAAGATCAGCTTGAGAGATCCGTTTACCAGAACGATAAATCATTTCATAAGCACACTGTGCCAGGAATAAACTCTATTACCGTATCATTACTGCCGGTTACTTAGCAACCGATTCGTATGAACCAGCCAAACACTACAGAGAATAGTGTTGTGTGAAAATTTTCATCCTTTTACCGAAGAAGCATTCATGCACATTTTTAGACAGTGCGGGTTAATAATAACTACTTTTGTACTTGCGAGTGTCTGTGATCTGCTTTATTCTATATACGCGATATACAGCTTTTTGGGTATCTTCCCTGTTAGCAATGATGCCGACACCGAATACAACTTTGGTCAATCAAGTAATTCTAGGGGTAGAAAATACAGCAAACTTCGACACTTTAATTACGACTTGTATTAATTCTCGCAAAGTGCCCTCATCTTTTTAAATTTACGCTTATGGTTCCACTGTATGGACTGTAAATGAATGCGATTTCGCCAAAACGTTCGTTGAGACGACAGTGGCACAAGAGACAGCCCATTGTTGACAACGACCTATCCCGATTCTTTGGTGATTTCATAGTAACCAAGTTTTTGTACTGATCAGGGTTGAGCCTTTGTCTCATAGGGTGAAACCAAACAGACTTAATTGTCGTACATGAAACGGGCTTTCAAGGGACTTTGTGACAACGCCATTATTTCTGAGCCGTTCCAAAAACGAAAATAATCCATTATCATGCACCGCCGCATTGTTTGCATAAGATTTTTACGATAAAATTGCCGTGGCTGCATTTGGGGGCAAGCCTCATTCCTCCGCAAAGAAACGGCACTAATTAGAGTCCGAAAGCAAGCATAGCCAGTTATTTCACTCAGAGATTGATAGAGTGGCGTACACACAAGAATACACAAGCATAAATTTGCGTATTTCGAACATTGTGATAACTCTGATAGGAAAATTCACCTCAATCGGTCTCAAATTCTTATAAGTAAGTACGTTTTTGAATTTTGCGGTAATGCCCAACTGTTGCGGAAAGAGGTCAAACAAATTCGCTCATGAGTACAAAATCGTAGAATGAACAACATTGATCCGCTTACCTTCTGATAAAATTTGGAATACAGAAAAATTTCACAGTTCGTGTAATCCTTGTCAATATACTGCTGGTGCTAAATAAAACACTGCAAACCAAGAGTAACTTCAGCTTAAATGTGACTGTAACACACTATCATTCGAAATGCTAAGATTGGAAATTATTTAAACTCAATGCCGTTCTATGATACACACTAATCCAATAGTTCATTTTTGTTAAAGTCCTATCGAGGTTTGCACACCTCACATGACCAAAACAAGACAAAAACCTAATAAAACATTCAAACAAGCATATGCACTGCTTCAGTGATTTTGCAGACTAAATGTCCCTTGATATTTTCGATTCAACGCAATATCCGATCGTCCCGAAGGAATGCACTGTAACCCTTCTGTCAGCTCCAATCGATAACTGCAAATAGGTAAAAGTTTAACAGAGCTCGTCCTTTTCGTAATCAAACAGCGGTAATGTGGACGGTGCAACCAACCGTGACTACTGTCCAACATGTGACAATTAACATGTCATACCACTCACAACTAATCCAAATCCCATCTAACAGTTTTAGTGTCTTCTGTGATTTCGGCTCAGAGAGTTATCCTACTAGCAGGCAACACTTGGAGTTAGCATGATAGTCACTATATCGTCTCCTTAAATGACCATGCAACCTGAGCGTTATTCACAAGTAGGTGGGACCGGAGACTTGCGTAAAGGGATTTAATCGTGCCTATTGTAATTATACTAGCATACTGTTCATTATAATCGCACCATGAAGTTGTGACTGAATCTTTACTTACAGCCGTGGCAAAGGAATGCTCTACTGACTTGCTGCAGCAAAAGCCAAACTGAAACGTTTGTTTTCAAAAATACTGTCTAGAAATTTTAGCAAATTGATTAAGTCATCCTGTAGACTCTAGAGACTCAACGGCGGGAGAGAGGCAATGTAAGCCGCACCTTTCATTAGATTTCATCAGACACTCACTTTTACATGGAGAAACGAGTTATGTTAGCAGTTTCGATAAGAATCATCAAAAGGGTTAACAGCTATGTACTACTATATCGAGTGTTGCAAGCACGTTAAATGCAGCGATATTTAGTCTATATCTGTAAGGATACTTGTCCAGAATTGAGAACAAATTCCGTTCAATCGATTCAATTGAATATGATTGCATCGTTCTTAGGTAGACTTTGTTCCCACTGCTAGGAAGTAGTATATTTATGCCTTGGTCTTGAAAAATGTCTGCAGACTTTTGGATCGGAACAAAAGTTAGGGAATTGGACTCCCAGCAACGTGGTTCTGGGTCAACATCCTTTACAACTACAAAACAAAATTGCTACTGGACATGAAAATATTATCTCTCCAAAACGCATCCGCATTCCCGTGCGACTAAAACATAGGTTGTACAAAACACATTATTGGTCACCTTACTGGAAAGTTAAAAACATCATTGTTTGGTTTACTTTTCACTTTGATGATCGCATCGAAGGGTGGGCATGACTTTCCGAGAAATTTTGCTGATAAATTTCGCATCCAAATTGAGTTGCGGGTACTCCTGCCCTGAAACCAGTTTCCAGTTTGAACGATATTTCGTATAATCGTTTGATTCTGAATTAAATCGTATACTGAATTTTGCCTGGGTATATTTTTTTGAAAATAGCAACCACACAAAATACTTAGAATGCGAGGAGATCTGCAAGTACGGTGTTAATTTAATTCGGAAGTGGCCAATCTTGTGCTTGTTCAACCATATGACTATCGTATGGAGAGGGAACGTGGTCCCGTTCCGATGCACTTCAGGCCATATTCCTGTCAATAATATATTTTTCATTAACATCCGTTCATTTAATCGGATAAAAAATGCTTACTCGTTGGATAGGTGTCGCCCGTCTGGTTGTTGGGTCTTAGCGACCTCATAGATTATTGGGTAGAAACGGTATCTGAGATGGCAATGTGATGCAATTAATGGTTCACATGTGTTTATAACACTACCGGTCGTTCTGCTTAGCTTTGACAGTTTTTATCCTAATTAGCAAAGCTTTTTACAGGTAATTTTACGTCATAGCTGATGTGATTATCGGTCGGAGCCACAGCACCTCTTGGTCAAGCCAATGATCATTGTGGATAAACGGCTGAATAAATATAGAATCTGTTTTCCTTAAACACCCATATTGTGTAAGGTGCGTCCCTTCACGTTGAGAAAAAGTCAACCTGCTACTCACTTCCTAGTTAGAGGCAATCCGATGTGTTAAGTATCAGTACTTACTAACAACGCCCCTTTTTTCTCAGTCTGGCAGGCGAACTGTCATTGCTGCCGCAGCAGGCTACTATTCACACCCGAAATTCTTACCATAGACTTTCCCCTTGTAGATGGACACTATCATGTGATTTACTTCATTTTATCTCCACTATGCAGCTGTATCACAGTTTATTTCAGCTACACAAGTCATCTTCCAGTTTCGTTGGATTGTTTTTGTGTCAGCTGCTGCCGTTCACGTCTGTATGTTCCATATTCACACGTTCAGCTACACTAAGCACATGTATCCCAGCTGATATTTTGTACAAACTAAAAAGAGAAAACCGTCTTTGACTGCATATTCAATTTTGCACAAGCAGCAACTGGATATCTTGAGTCGTTTATTTCCCGTCAAGGTAAGTCATTGTCAAATAAGAAGTTCATCTACAAGTGTTTCCTGGCTGCACACTTTTGAGTGAAGGATTTTTGTGTGAATCCATCGACACATGTGATTAACTGACGTTTTTATTTCATTCAAAACTCGATCGTTTGTTTGGAATTTTTAAGTTTGATAAGACTGGAAGGGTGTTCTGAAAGACGAAGGTTTGGCTGATCGAAACTCACACACAAGCTGCTGCAAGCCGAATTTCGATCGATCGGCTCCAATAAATCTAAAATGCTGAACAGCCTATACGCTGTTAATAATGTTTCCCTCCCCACAAAAAGTGCTATTTTCCAATAAATAGATATTGTTTGGTGCCGCCCAGATTTCCTTTCCGACATTTTCCTTAGTGGATAGCTCAAAACGCGGCAGTAAACACGCCGAGCGTTTGGATAGTTATGAATCAGCTTTCAGTAGTTAGGCCCCCTCCCTTCCTGTTTTATCTCTCTCTCTCTCTGTGTAGGTGATGTATGTGGAGGTGCTGCTTGTGTATCTCCGCCCGGAATTCGCATCACTGGA